>JAECUM010037066.1:0-25224 GCA_016617855.1 Megalonaias nervosa
ATATAATTTAATACAAATAATATTATCATGCAGGTTAGAGAATTTTAATTCGTACTCTACGGAGATTCGAACCCAGGTTCTTCTATTGAATCCAGGGATAGCACTTTCTGTTCTGTTTGGTATATATTTATAATTCTTTGTAATAAATCCTATATACCTTGATTTCTTTCATAGGAATCTGGAACGACTGTGCAGATATATGAGAATTAATTACTAGGTCGTCATGCGAGTGTGTCTGCTGCGCACGAGTTCATATAACACCGATTCAGTGCCATCATTTATTGGTGATGCGTGCTTAGTCGTGAAGGGATATGGGTTGGGGTGTGCCGGCAAGGCGATGGGTGCCGTTTACTCGCGGACCTGGGTTCGAATCTCCGTATATATATATATATACTTTAAGAAAATATACCTTATATAGATTGGATATAAGGAAATAGTTTACTCAAGGTTATACAAGGTTTCACACATCATTCGTGAATTATTTCTACTCAGAAAGTTGATATCTCTAGATCCTGATTATACAAACTTAAATGTTAATATGGGAGACACCATGCAAATTGATGACCATTAAAAACTTAAATGTTAATATCGGAGACACTATTCAAATTTATGACCCTTAAATTTTAAATGTTAATATCGGAGACACTATGCAAATTTATAACCATTAAAAACTTAAATGTTGATATGGGAGACACCATGCAAATTTATGACCATTAAATCTTAAATGTTAATATCGGAGACACCATTCAAATTTGTGACCATTAAATCTTAAATGTTAATATGGGAGACACCATGCAAATTGATGACCATTAAAAACTTAAATGTTAATATCGGAGACACCATGCAAATTTATGGCCATTAAATAATTACATATTAATATCGCAGACACCACGCACATTTATGACATTAAAATAGCGCAAGATAGCAACAGCAGTAATTAATTGGAGGAGCTATGTACATGTCGCATCACTTTGGCCTTGATGCATCGAATTCTTCATCTCGTCTTTCTTTTGGCCATCATTCAAACTCAACATAATACTCATGATTTGTTTATATATTCTGTATTCAGCTCTAGGTCTAGATTCGATTATTAACAAAATCATAACATGGTCTGTAACTCTAATATTCTTCACTTACTTTAAAATTATCAGCATGGACTATTTTATATGCACTAACATCATGTGCTGGGTCAAGTTTGTAAATATTTAAACATAAAGATCTGAATTCACTAAAAATGTCAGAACATTGAAGTATGTTTCTTTACACGATAGTCATGAAGATCACCAAGAGAATTCAATTTAAAATGTTTTATTACATTATTAATATACTGGTAATCCTCTATGCTAATTACTGATTCGCTGAGGTTTGATTATATAGTTTTTCAATTGGCAATCTTTTTGCATCATCAAACTTTTAAGGAATTCTCGCAGTTATACGTATAAGTATCTTTCTTAAAAAGTGAACTGTGGTTTGTTGTTTATGCCTCGAAGTTGAGACTTTTTCTCTAGAATACGTTCGCTTCTCCCTCTGTCTGTCTCTCTGTCTGTCTCTTTTCGATCCTGGGGTTCTGAAGTTCCGATTAAGAGTACTGACGTGCTGATTGTAGGTCCCACCATCCTAATTAACTTGTGCACACAATTGCTATGTTTTAAAGTGACCTGCACTTTGAGGATCGTTTGATAGTTATCTTAAATATTGTTCTTGTTTCATGTAAGCTATGTTTTCTCGTTAACGTTAGTAGAATTTTCTGTGATTTATATTAGAATTATTGCTGTATTTAAATAATGTTGTATTTCTTTTGCTTGAGTGTTGAAGAGTCCTGATTTATTGTACTGTCATTCATTGTGTCTTGATTTATTGTACTGTCATTGTGTCCTGCTTCATAGTCATATTAGTATCACGTAAAGATGAAAATTTACTTTAAGTGCTTTTCATATTTTCTTAAATCTATTTGGTAACTTTAATAACTCCTTTAATTTTTCAGATGTTATATTATGTTACACGTTTACTGGGGTTTTTAAAAATACTTTTAGTTTTGCTGGTTTTGTGTTCAAGTGTGTATTTAATTTATATTGTGTACACAAATTTTGTCAATAGTTGTAAGTTGTAAACAACATATTTACATAGCAAACATTTTTCCATGATTGTAAGCTGTAAACAACTTGTTTACGTAGTAATAGTTCAAGGTCAGTCTTGTTTACAGTTAGACTAGGTTTTTCCGTTGGAAAATCCTTACATTCTATTACGTTATAGATCAGTTGAAAATGTATATAAATATGGATTTGATAAACAAGTAATTCATTAAATTTTTAGGTCTACCTCTGGGAATCCATTTCTGATCACAGTTTACAGTTGTCTTCAGGTATAATTTGAGAGGAATTATTTATCTCAAAAGTTGGTTGGAATTACTACATGTGCCCATTGACTTCTGATTTAGCACACTACTTTGGATTATGGTGAACTCATTGAAAGACGTTATGGATTGTATCATTGGGTTACATCAGGACATTCAAGACTACTGGAATTCATTTGGAACATTCTATGGTTTTGAGCTTGTGATATGACATTTAGGATTATTTGCGATTTAAGTTACAGTACTGTGAGTTTCCCTTGAAATTTCACTTATATTATCAATTGCCTGCTTTTATAAACTTAAATTGTTGGTTTCAATTTCTTTCATAATTTAAGTTTGACGAAAGATTACTAGAAATCGGATCTAGTTTCGATCTCATTTGTTCTGCTCAAGGCATGTGTGCCTCCCTGAAGCAACTTTACACCATATGACTTTACGACTCCTTACCTAAGCGATTACATGCTGAGATAAGAGTCACGAGATTAATTGATATAAACTAGATGTTTGCGTGCAATTTTTATCAGTAAATTGTTGAGAAATTACAATTATGACAGTTCTCCTTACTAGGTACTGTGCATGTCTTTGGATTTTTTTCAATCACACTACTTCGTACGCCTGTTTTGTACTATTTACTGCCAGCAAATGACACACATAATCTCGTGTTCTTGCTGTTACAGGAGGCGGTAAAAATAATCATCCTTATCTTCAAACACCCCAAACAATGTAAAAGAAATAAAACTATTCTGAGTTTCCGTATTCGGGTTGTATGGGAGTTTTTAATATCTTAACACAGAATTTTGATACCTATTTTAAAATTTGACAATAGTATGAATTTGATAAAAAATTTATTTAATATGTCCCAGAAAATGTTGAGCATATTATACCGTCAAGAAGAATACCCTGCAAAATATTGAAGATAAGACCATTCTTGTTTCATGTATTGATTACATTTCAAAGAAATTTACCAAAAGTGACAAAAAACATTCTGAATGTAAAGAGGCATTAAAGAGGCAACAAGGATACCATTTCCATTTCTCTTCAAAATCGTTGTTCAGACTTTGAAAGTGGTGATACCGGATAGCAAAACTTTTCTCTGGTCATCTTTTCTCTGCTACTCACAATTTTCAAATGTTTAATATTATCATAGGAAACTGAAACAAACTTTGTTGCTGTTCTCTTTACGCTACACAAGAAGTTATAGATGAGTTTTGTATATTTATTGACTCTTCTTTATTATTAGTTAGATCATTCATGTGTATGTGTTAAGCATTATAGCCACTTTTATGCGTGTTATATTCATTAAGAAAAATGAATAATATTTGACCGATCTTGTCGGCAATGCTCGAAGGGAAGATCTGTACATGTATTTTATCGATAACAAGGAAAATGAGGACGCAGGCAGAATCACTGGACAGAAAAAGTTTAAAAAAGTGTCTTCTTATTCTGACAAATATTTCCGCAAAGCCTACAGCTTGTAGAGAGTTTGACTTCTTTTAAAATTCAAGAACAAATGAAAAATGTAAATATCTCAGCTGAAAACAATTTCCAGGACTTGCTTTTCATTAGATATTCTCATCACAAAAGAAATATTATTAGAACAAATCTGCACGTCCTGTCACCAAACGCATGCCTTCGGCACTGACACGCCCATTCCTAAAAAAGGGCTTGTGAATCATTATAATATTGTGGTTTTAAATCTTGTTTGTTTAGTTGATTTTTAACCGAGAAGATGAAGAGATATATTATCTATAATAATGCTTATTGTGGTTATTGATATTGCTATGTGAAAAAAATAATTGACCAACTTATACCAAAACATGGGAATCTAATGAATATTGGAAGACAATGCCATAACAAAAAATTACTAATACATGCAGCGTGGGACAACCCAAATATGTAAAACAACAAGAAGTGGTATTGAAAGAATCGTGCTCGATAATTACCACTAATACGTATTCCATGCTTATTAATATCTTCCTTGACAAGTTTGTCGGGGGCACAAACGGGATATATTTGCGGTAGCGGTAAATTTGGAATTCAGGGTTTTGGAAAGCTGGACGTTTGTCTGCTAATTATCCAGCTTTTCTTGTAGAACTATAAACCGTAAACATACCACTTTTAATGGTATTTGTTGACCTGTCTGCTTTGTTGTCAAACACTGCAAATTAATGTCTTCATTTCAGGACGATACTGCATTGTAAGGAGCCAGATGTTGATTGGGGTCCAATATTTATGTGACTTTCAGACTTTGATGGATGTAGTTATTCTGCCCAGCACTATATTAAAGCAGCGGAACATTCGTTAAATCCAAGGTTCAGACAGAATGTGTCTGTCGTAAAGTAAATTGTATTAAATTTATACAAAAATAAGACACATGTTGTAAGCTTTCCTTCCCAGCTACAGAAGCGCAGATGGAGTTTAATTTTTTTGCAGTTCTTTTGATGCTTTTTCTTAGTCCCGGTTCTATTGAAGGTCGGATTCTGCATGCGGATTATACATCAAGATACGACACGGGTAAAGCTGGTCCAGCTACAGTATCCAGCTGTGGTGGATTGAACGTGAGTAAAATTCTCTAAGTGAACATTTTAACATCAAGAATTATTTTTTCACTTGATATTTGTTTTAACGTTCGTTGTCGGATACTGGTATGAACTGAACCTGGATAAATCTATTCACTGTAAAGTTGTCTATTTACCTTGTCAACACTAAACATAAAATCACGTTAGTATAAATAATACTTTTTAAATAATAATTCTTTTTATGATAATGAAATTATACAAATTATAAAAAAAATAGACAAATAAACTCTTGGAAGGAAATAAAAAAAAAGCAACTGAGCCGACTATATTCGCCTCTTTTATCCTGGTGTTTATTAAATTCGTCACTGAGGAACTGTACAACACTTATTATCTCTCTAACTTACAGGATATAAATGCTTTATTTTCTTGGATAAAATCTACTGGGGACCCTAATAAATTCCATATTCACTACTTTCTTATTTTGTTCCGTTCTAATTTCACTATATATTTGTGTCCTGGAATATAAACGGAAGAATTTTTTCTTATTTCGATGGACAATCAAATATATGTCAATACGGTTGGCAGGTATGTACGAACATACGTGTGAAACTTTGCCTCACACTATCACTATATTTTGTACCTGCACTAACGTTTTTGTTTCATATGCAGTTCTTGTGATTGATACCAACTTCATATATTGTATAATCTTCATTACGATGCATGTAATAATGTATCTGTGGTTATTTCTTTGTCCTTTTTTGAAAAGACTAAACCAGGTTAGTAGAACTTGTGTCCAACCGATTGGTTTGTATAATAATGGAAATACAGTTAGCTTAAAGCAGCTAGAATCCTGAAAAATGGGGTTTTAAGGTCCAATGACTTATTTCCGGCCCCACGATATATTTGGAATTTAAGGATAGAAATTCAAAGTAGTTTCCTATCACTGACGCTTTGTGGTAAACTAGTGAGAGCATTATTCAATGTGAAGACGATCCTAATGAGATGTAATTTATACTTCGATCATTTTTTATTGATATTCTCTTAAATATCATTAATTCAGGCGTTAAAAGGCTCAACCATTCATCCAACACTGATGTCTTTCTTTCCTAGGCTAGTCTCCGTGTCGTAGGGCAGTCTCCGTGTCGTGGGGTAGTCTCCATATCGTATTCCGTGCTGACAGAATAGATCTAATTAAAATGATTCTAATTAATTTGAACAATACATTTGGACACTGTATAAATAAACAGCATTCTTTAGGGTCTGAAGACCCTTTACCAGTCTTTCTATGTATCAAGATCTATAATTTTCGGGGGTGGGGGCGGGACATGTCGAAATGTGATGGTCATGGAACATCTTATAACCTCTTCAAGCCTAGGGAGGCAGCACTACCTCATGATATTCGCAAGTCTTACAAACTGAGAGAGGGGACCGGGATTTAACTAACCCAGACACTGTAACGAGACAGATCCCCAGCACACAGTTGTGGTTAATTTTATTAAATTTTAAAGAGACAGTTCTCCAGTACACACTTGCTAATTTTATTAAATTTTAAAGAAATCGAATTTCATTCATTAAATCTAACCGGGAAACAAACAAGAATAAATTTCTCTTCAAGTTAAAAATCAATTTAAGCCTACCAACTTCATATTTTTCTGAAGTTTTCTATATTTGTAACATCACAAAAAGTTTCTGCAAGTGATCAAATGAATAATTGCCTAAAAAGTGGACAATATAGTGGAAACAATATATGAAATAATACTATTAAATCATCGTGTATGAGTTCAGATGAATACAAAGCTTTCAATGTTAACCACAGACGTCCAAAATCAAGGTAAATAACTTTTAAAGTATGACCGTAGCACCTTAGATTTTATAATTTCACATTATGAGAATTAGAAATTACAATAACTGAGAAATTCAAGAAGAGTCGTTTAAACAATCAGCACAATTATCTTAAGCAATTATATCATTTATGTCGACGTTATAGGATACTGAAAACAGATATCAGGAAAAGGAATTCAAATTTACAAGATATAAAGCAGTTATTTCATCGGAAAAAATTCAAGGATCAAATGCGTTCTAGGAAGTATTCATAACAACAAATACAATACTATTAAAAATACATGTACAAATTGTTGTCATTTACATGCCAGTGCCTATAGAAAACGAAAATTATAGGAAATAGAAATAAGTATGTTATACTCAAAAGTAACGGATTGCAAATAAGTTTACGAGGTTTATCTGGTATATATCATCCATATTCTACCAAACTAATAAAACGTCTATAGAAGTATACGCAAAAATATTAATAACCGTAAAAACGGCAGAAAATATGTCCAAGCGGTAAACGAAAAAAGAGTAATATGTTCATACTCAGTTTCTTTGCCTTGGTATCTATCGTTGGTTTCGTGGACTCTGAATTTTTTTCGTCAAGAGGGAGAATAATTAACAAAATCTGAAAGCATATCAGAAAACAAGATGAAAAGGTATTCAAACGTATCAACTTCGAAATACGGTTCACCAGCAAGTAATTGTTAGCCGCTATACAGAATGGCAGCTTCGAGAATGGTGAGAAATCTAAAGTAGTGATAAGCCGTCTGATTGATTTAGTTCCGTGTTTTAGGGCACAGCAACACAAGAAGGATAGTTAGTGCCGAAGCAATTGGCAGCTGACCTGGACTGATTAGAACCTTCACCCTTTCACCCTAGAGTCCGCCACGTTCACCATTAAGCTACCGCGGTTTCTGCCTACATTGGTTGCAACTTACAAGATGCAGGAGGGATAGGAGCATTGTACCGATTAAACATCCCTGAGCTTGCAGGGGATAAATAAGTTTGAATCATAAGATATGTCATCAGTATTTTGTGAGCAAATAAACGTCAGCGTAAAGTAAACACAATATATGGAATCCGAAAATGTGCCACATATTGCCATTATTTGTTGAGCACATACTGCATTGTTAGTTATATCATCCCAGGGAACGGGAGTTAAGTGTCTTTCTGACAAAACCGAGGCAGCCAACCCAAGATGGCATGAAATGGTGTCAAACATGTTACCCGTGTATCAGGATTCCTACGCACTACCAACCAAATGAGCTTCAAATGAAGATCAATGCTGATTGTACTTGGTAATGCCACACATTTCTCTGGAATCCTATAGGTTGTTTTTTGAGTTGTTGTTAAAATGGCATTACATGAATCGACCTATGTCAGAAGTCATTAGGGGCAGAGGAATCTCAGTTTGAAGCAATTTTGACGATTACACGCTTAAATAATGCAGAGACTTCGTATGTTAATATAAAAAAACTTACGTAAACCGTAGATTGGGACTCAGTTCCAGCATTTGTTGCGTTTAAAAATTGTTTCTGACGAATTGAATGCATTCCCCACTGTGAAAACGTGTTTTGTTTATTCCGAATGATCTCCGGTGTTATACAAAGGGACGTTACACGTATTTGATTTATGGAGAGAGTATTGCTGACGTATTTCATTAACCAGTTTCATCTTTCCGAAAGAAGCTAACCGGAAGGCATGAAAATATTAGCATATAATGCTATTATACAATATTAGGAAAATGGATAAAAATGATAAAACTATAAGTATAAACAATAGTTTGCTTTTTTAATTATTCAGTAAAATTTATAGCCCCATTTATACATGTTGATAAAGATGTTGTAGGCTATTGTACAATATTCTTCCATAAATGGGCCTATAAATGTATGTGATCCTGGTAATTTTCCTTAACATTTTTTATATTAAAAAATTTGTTTTGGAGATTTTGTCTCAAAAGAAAACTTGGAATAGATATCTATTCCACGGTTTACACCACTGGAACCTTCTTTTGTAACCGCGCTAGACGAGGTCGAACTTAAATGTTTACAAGTTTGTGAGAGTCGTTTGAAATCGTCTAGATTAGAAGGCATTCGCGTGCATTCATCAAGGACACGAAAGATCCCAGGTAATACGTTAGACAACAAATCAAAGTTCAAAATCAAAAGAGGGCACCGTATTCTTCGCAGCGAAAGTAGACTTCAGTTTGTTGTTTATGAACGATGTAAAAAGAAATGCATAAATTATCTCATTAAATTGAACAAAGATAAGTCTGATTCAGTATAAACCTTGAATTAATATAGACAACTAAATAAATAATTTCTAATTTGAACAAATAAACATTTGCTTTTCAAAATAACTGGCTGATATGTGGAATTAGTTAACACAATAAACAAGAAGCCGTGAAGTCAGCAGGAAATAAAATCTCGCATTCACGTCGTCTCGTCGTGTCGTGACATGAGACTGCATGTGCCTGTTAATATTGCTCCGCTGTTCTCATACACCGTAAACAAAAACATGCGCATTAGTTTGATTAATGCTCTATATTCCGTATCGTTAAACATAAAACTTCAGATATAGTCTTTTCATAAGTAAATATTGGCGTCTTCTTTCGATACCAAGATTCTACATTAAGGCATTCTTTCTCTAATAAAAGCTTTAATAATTTTTACAAGCTGACTTTGTTTTACGGTCCACACAGAATTATTAGTATATGCAATTTTTTTGTGGTACAAGCAAATATATTATATTTTTTTTATTGTTAAATGTCAAAAGTAAGTATACGTTTTAAAATTTAAGTATAAGGAAAAGATACCTTTTCAGCCCTCAAAGCACGATGTTACTATGTTGTATGTTCTAAGTGAAATAAGCTGTAGATTTTTTTGTGATCCCACAGCTCAGCTTGTGTTTAATATGTTATTATTATGGATACAAGCTTTCGTGATGCCAGGTAATTGCTTCTAATGATGCTTAGAATCTTACATAAACCCTACATAATTTATTATACCAAATGAGATAAGCAATAGAGGTATATATGCGGTAAAATGTTTCATAATAACTGGGCACACATTTCATTCTACTGACGTTTTTGTAAAGTAAACGTATAGTCTAAATTAGACTTCTCTGCCCCCTTTCAGTCAATCAACAGTTATGACAAAATAGAATAATTTACGTAAATGTGTCACCTATGAAGTTTATAAGCAATATTGTATTGTTTGACATGAAGAATTATTTTTAGAATTTCCTTTTATTAGTTTACCTATACTGTTTAACGAACTTAAATTTAAGTCATATCGCGGAATAGGAAAGAGATTTAATATTCTATTAGTGCCTTCTCCTGAGGAAGCTGTTCTTCAACAGTGTTGTCTGGTGTGTGTACACAGAGGGCTACAGAAGGTCACTTCCCCAAGAGGAATGGCAATAACAGATTTAGTGTTTCGCATAACTGAACGTGATGTCATATACGTTAGCGCGTGGCAGTATGTGTAATGGATGTAGCCAGGTATACTATGCAGGAGTCAAGAGTAAATATTGTAAATTA
This sequence comes from Megalonaias nervosa, assembly GCA_016617855.1. Taxonomy (NCBI): domain Eukaryota; kingdom Metazoa; phylum Mollusca; class Bivalvia; order Unionida; family Unionidae; genus Megalonaias; species Megalonaias nervosa. The sequence goes on from JAECUM010037066.1 coordinate 10,244, forward strand.
ACCTGTAGTTGGCTAATCGGAACTAGACAGTTTATAACGTGATATACTAATTTGAAATAGCTATGACAGACGTAGCTTAAAGGGGATAAGCGAAGAATGAAAAAAAAAAAATAAAATAGAACAAAGTCTTGATACAAATGACAGCAAAACAACCTTCCAAACTATCAAGATGCAAGCAACAGCCAATGGTGTCAACAGTCCAGAACAAGACAGAAAACTGTCTGATAGAACTAGCTGAGATACTGAAGAGATGGATGAAATACTGTGCAGAACTCTAGTGTACCATGAGGGCAGCCAAGTGTGACAATTGTACCTTACTGTACACCGATTGATGATGACTTCCCCATCTTGTGAGCAGAGGATGAGGCAACAATCAATTCACTCTAGCCAGGCAAGGCAACATGAACATATATCATCAGGGCAAGATGTAATGCCATGTTGTTAGCGCAGATATATAACAATATCTGGAGGAAATGGAAATGGTCAGAACTATGGACTCAGCCCCTCATCATAATCTTCTAAATAAGGGCAACTTCTAAATAATGGCAACCTCCAACTCTATTCAAACTACCAAACCATCAGTATGATAATGCATTTCAGTAATGCAATGTTGAAAGTGCTTCTGAACATACTAAAACCCCGAGCAGAGAACCTCAATACTGGAGATAAGGAAGGTCTCAGAACAGGTAGGAACATTACATCGCCGATATTGAACACAAGCTTGATTGGTGAAAAACGGAACATAAACTTGAATTCAAATTCAAAGCCTTTATGAAAGCTTATGATGAGCATGGCACGAGACACTGGGCTACCATGATGAAGTTTAGTATGGGCAACAAACTCAGAAATATCATTCTGGAACTTTACAGAAACTCAGAAAGTATTCCTTGTAAATGGTACAGCTGGAGAGCGGTACTTAGCAGCACTGGACTTAACGCCAAGGGTGTTTATTTTCCCCTACTCTGTTTAGCATCCTCTTTACAGAGGCCCTAGAACACGATGGAACTGTTACTTTTGAAGACTCGTCATTTAAAACCTTCGTTTTGCAGATGATATAGATGGACTTGCAGGCACAGGAAATGATTTACCGGAGCAGACAAGTAACGTATACAGAGCTTCCTTGGATTTCAGGATAGCGATAAATGCTGATAAAACCGAAGTGTAATAATCAATCAATCAACCATCTTACACGATAACATCTGCGTCAAATACCAGAAACTAGAGACAGTATACCCCTTCAAACACTTGGCTCTACCACCGCCAACGAAGGGGGTTCAACAATAAATGTAAACTACAGAATCGCCCTGGACGCCACCCTCAACCTGAAAAGTGTGTGACAATACAAAGGTATCACTGCCAAGAACAATGTCAGCTACTGAGAGGACTGGTACTATCAGAGTTTCAGTGAGTCTGTGAAACATGGACTTTAAACAAACACTGAAAAAAGAATAAGAGCCCTTAAAACGCGATGCGGTATATATATCTTAGGCATCCGATCCATGGTCCGTAAAAAAGCAAAAATGGGTGTGGAGGCTCTTTTGAATACATGACTTAGGAAGATTATGTTCCAGATTGCCTGTAAGGTTACGTATGAACTGTTTAAAGAACTTCTTCCTGAAAAGTATTTTGATCGATTTATTCCTTTCTCTGCGAAAGAATCTATATAAATCTTTCAATTTTGAAAAAGTAACCGAAACAGCTCCACTGTCAATGAAATGAAGTTTAATTAATTCACGAGTCTTTGCACTGAAATCAACCTGTCACTTGTATATTATACAAATTTGAATAAATGGTTTTGGACAACAAAAGGTAATTGGTCTTATGAAGTGGTTCATTTACATAATGATGCGGACGAGAAACCGCTTTCCTGAGTCAATATAAGCGATGGTATTTCGTGACAGGTGTCTGTTAATATGTGTTTCGTTAGAAATGATGTATTGGGCTGTAATGTAAATAAGATAATATTGGTTAGATGGTGTACTTCCTTCCCGTATACCATATAATGCTTTGAAATACAAATGTCATAGATGGATTACAATTCATGTCTGAATAATAATGAAAAGACTGACAAGAGAACCACTTGGGGATATTATAATTCGAGGTTCTCAACTATGAATTGGGCGTAAACGGTGACTATGGTTGATTGTCATATCACGTATACTTTTTTTTAATACATACATCCAGACAAAACGGCTCATTGGTGGTCAATATTACCCACAGACAATACTATACCGGGCATTAAGATAGCATTAAATGTTTAAGCACATACATTACGACCCTGAGTTCAAGATTGCGTAAAGCAAAGGAAATAAATAAAACTTTTATCATTTGCTACCGTTCTGTTATACCGAAGAGAAACAGAGGGATTGTAGAAGAGCATTTATTTTACAAAGATATACCTGATACAAGTTTTTAGTTGTGAACTACTGAATGGCAATCAGTCAACCATGCAGGTATATTTTTTTTTTTAAATATGGGCAAGAAAATTTATTTCGAATAAACGAATAATGAATGTGAAAACTGCACCATACAAAATGAATAGAAGGAACCAAATAAAACAAGGAAGAAAATGAAATAGACCTAAATACGGAAATACAGATTTAAATAACATGCTTAAGGATAGATATATTTCCTAAATGGGAAAATAAAGTAGTTCCAAAAGTGATATCGTCACTGTGGCGATAAAAGTGATATCGCCACTGTGGAGATAAAAGCGGCATCGTCAGTGTGGCATATCATTATTCTCCCACTGATATATTTCAGTATCTCATTTATTATTTCCATCCTCTTATTACTGGAGAAAAACCAAACATGTTTACATGTTTTGTCACTCTGATATTTAGTTCCAATGCATGTCTTGTTAATAGGAAGTTAAGTACCGTTTATTTCTAAAGCTTTTCAACTGGCAAATGCATTACTTCTGTCAATATAATTATATTACATTAAATAATAAATATACTGTATTGATAACTGTAATAATTTTATACAGTACTATCTTACCAGATACAAGGATGGTAATTCATCAGTTTCTTCCTAACCAGGATAATCGTGATGATGCGCATTTTACAGGTGAAATATATTTGTCTTATTTTCTTTCTTATGTTGCATTATTTATTTTTAAATAAGGAATAGTTTGATTCTGAATACTGTATGTAAAATACCTGTGAATATACACTATTTGTCTATACATTATACATGCCTTTCGTCAATGTAGTTAATTTAATAGGTAATATTATAAACATGCTAATGATTGAAATAGCTTACTGCAATAAGGGAAATAAGAAAATACACGTTTTGGAGATGATAAAAACCACTAGAAATGTATCATCAAAGTTCTACAGATGCGTATCCTTTGAGTTGGAAATCGTTTCTTACATTTTACCTGAAATTCCTACAAGTTTAATGATGATGTGAATAAACTTGCTGATTTCTCATGGATTAAAACGGAAAATGTCACAATTAGGATAATTAGTTTATATACATTAAATTTGACTATAGTATGTAGAACTCCTATACTATTTCTTGTATGGCACAAAACCATATTACAGACATGGTCTATAAACCAGTGTGTTCACCGGAGATAAGCTGCTGCTAGTGATGGTAGTAATGATTGATCACGATAATTATTCATTTTGTTATTTAATAATAATAATAATAATAATAATAATAATAATAATAATAATAATAATTATTATTATTATTATTATTATTATTATTATTATTATTCACGCGAAACTACTGATTTAGAATGTTTAAATCGGGGCTTCTTTTCAGTAAAATGCTTGATTGGTCAACGTATAATTTATCATGTATTGACCAGTATAAGAAAAAAAGTAAACAACAAAATGCATACAACTTATCAAATCTGCAAATGATCTGCAGTTATATTCAGTAAAGAAAAGGTCCAGTATATAATTTTGATGAAATATGTTAACAGCCAAGTTCTAAAAGTGGTCAAACAGAATTGTAATTTACAAAATGACTGGTTCAATAGTTATATCCTCATAAAACAATTTCATTACTTCCCACAAACTATGGATTATTTGCTCAAGTTATAAAACTTTGGACTTTTATTATGATATATTCGGTCTTTTCAAGACTATATAAAACTTTGACTGTGAAATAATATAATATTGATTATTATATATAGATTTGTTTATTTTTAAGGATTATAATTATATTTAGTTTTAAATTAAAATCAAATACATCACTAGGATTAATATTGTCAGAAAGTTTGTCAAAGGAAATAACACATCTTCAAACGTAAATTTATAGCATTTGGGGGTCATTTTGAATTGTTAATCGCAGGGAAGTCTATAAATACCCAATCAAATGTTTGTCTTTGATCAATAAAATTATTGGTGATTTCTTCAGTGAATAAAAATCACAGAAGCAAATAGGGGGCATCAAAATATCGATCTTCAAAAATGATTTATACAACGTGTATGAAAATTTAATTTCATTCACCCGTACCCCAAAGATCTTACAATAATGATCGAATAAAAATGGCACTTACATGAATTGAAATTTAAGGATAATGCTAGTTTGCTTTTGTAAGTGGTTTTTTATATGTTGTTGTTGTTGTTGTTTGACTTAATTTGTAAAATATCGCTGTATGATTTGGTTGTTGTAAGGTTAGAATAATACAACCATAACGGTTGCCGTGTATGGCGGAGCATCTTCCCGACATTTGATCCAGAATCAAACACAAAATCTATTCATTATTGTACATTTCGTTGCCTGGCACCAGTGCAATATACCTATCTGACCTCACTCAGTTGTAGAAAACTGGAAACGCGCGCTCCTCTTCCTCCACTCGTATTCTCACTGTTCCACTGTTGAAAGGAAGTCGAACGGACAACGTTCCTTTCCGTACCAGGGCCCGGTTCTTGGGATGAATTGCCCATTGATCTAAGACATTTGGACACAGTGATCTCATTCAAGAGTGCTCTTAAAACTCCCCCATTTCGACTTCAAGAACACTTAATGTTTATTTCCGTAATTATTGTCAGCATGATTTTGTTTTGTAATTTCATGGCGTTTCTTTTATAAGATTGCCGTTGTACATGTTTTTATGTGTTATCTAATAACATAATCGTAAAGCTTCTTCTGCTTGTCTGTTTTGAGGATTAATTCTTGCAGAGTAAACGAAATCCTGGAGGCATGTTGTGGCCAACGAGTTTTGATGATTATAGACTCGGCCGGGGTTCGAACCCGCGACCTCCCGCATCCTAGGCGGAGGCTCTAACCACTAGGCCACCGGAGCGGTCAATCTGATTACGAACAAGACATTTAAATATAAGCTTCAGAGTGACACGGAAAAGATATCATTGTTTCTATTTTGAATTAGTTACCTTTGGGCACTTATAGTAGTATCAAGGCGTTCTTTTGTTTTGATACGGTCGTTTGTTTGTTTCTAATTCATACGAACTTGAGAAGTAATCACGTTAATGTGTTTTAAACTTAATAGGGATCATATGATTTAATATCGAATTGGTGTGATATTAAAAAATGAAGTGCATCAATCTAATTGTCTTCCACTATGTTCATTTCAGATCCTATGGAGTTCAAATCCAGGAAAATGTTGGCCTTGTGGAGAGACGCGGGGCCAGACAGTCACCACCTATACCACCGTAAAACCTCTTCTATCGATTTCGTTGCCCAAAAATATTACAGTAGAGTTTGATTTAAGGCTTCATGGTCACATGGAATTTCGAATATGTCCCTTTAAAACGCCGCCAGGTGTTGACGTCCCAGTTCCCTATTGTAACCGAAAGAAACCGATTATCATAGAAAACACAGAAAAAGTCAAATTGAAAAGCTTCAAGGGGAAGGAAGGAGAAATGTCGACACCTGTCGTTTTGAATTTCGACGAAAGTGACTTCTGTCCAAAATGTATCCTTGAAGTTGTTTATAAAGGTATCTTTTCTTTCTTTATTGTATGTTATACCTTATCTGCTGATGATATATTTTTGCACAAAATTTACAGTACAGTCAACGGCCATTTACCCCAAATAAGTAATTCTTGATGCAGTGAAATCACCATCGAAACTTCGAAGTTAATCTACGGATCGTACCTGTAATGTATATTTGACAGCTGCCATTCGAACTACTTCGGCTATTTACGAAACAAGGATTCATCTAGAAAGTTACATCTATTTTTCTTTTCATTAGTAAGCTCTTGATTAATTCTACTGTCAATCCAAAGGCAGAAATAATCAAAATGAAACGATTAAATTGGGTGTCTTCCTTTTGGCGAGAAATTTCCAACGAACACTGTTAATAAATTTATGTAAGTTACTGCGCCGACATATATCAAAGGAATATCTTTGTCTCGCAGAAGTAGCCGACGTAGTTCCGGATGTCAAATCACAAAACTGGCATGCAACTGTCAATCGTTTCCACGGCTTATAGACAGTGCTAGGCTGATACCGAGTGTGAACTTTAGCACCTGAATGCCTGGTGAATATACGTCAGCTGCCTGCTTGCACTCAGACATTATCACCCAATCAGGCAGCGATTGTTTTGCATACATTTTACAGTGCGACAATGACATATTAAAGAAAAGAAAATGACGTGATAATTATTTTGCACCTTTTGGAACTATTTCAGGTAGTTACTTGTATTTTATTTTAAGGCAAATAAAGTATGTGTTTCAGTCGTCGCAGAACTGAGGAAAACTCGTGTAACAATGAGTCAAATGAGGGTAATATGACATAACGTTACATGCAAGGGAGCCTTATATGACGCTATTATCTATCATAAATTTCTAGGTATTGGGTTGTTCAGTATACCATGCATTAGACAAATAATTTGCAGTTCTCACGGTGTATGTGGAATTTTGGAAGAGGCGTATGAAAATCACGCGAAATTTACGGGATGCAGGAATACCATCAATGGAAACAAGGGTTCGGACCATTTCGTCTATTTCTGCGTGACAAAACTATATCACGGATGTACGACAACCCAGTAATTTAAAGAAAAATCATAAATTGTGTTCACTAGAAATTTATACTACCCCCCCCCCATAAACGCAGTCTATTCGGTTCACTGTTAAATTAAGATGTTTATAGTTGATCTTAATTCTACTGTTCAATTTAATCCATGCAATTTGTTTTTATGTACCTCTAAGTTAGGAAACGAAAAAGTAGTTCTGCTAAAAGGGTAATAAATTGGTTACACTCTCTGCTGACAGTGCAACTAATGTGATCTAGAGGGTATTATGAAGATATCGAACGAAACCGATTTTCTTTAAATGTTGTTTGTTTCATTTTCAAAAGAGGAGTTCTGGAGGAATATTGATGGTCAATGTTGTTGTAGTTGTAGTAGTTGTTTTATTCTTAATAATGTTTATGATGATGATGATGATGATGATGATGACGATGACCCCTACTGCAACAACTACTATTCCCACTAATGCCACCAAAGTTATTATTATTGCAACTACTACTACTACTACTACTACTGCTGCTACTACTACTACTACTACTACTACTACTACTACTACTATCATTTCAGAATATCGACAACATCCAGAAGTCTTGACCTGTCAGGGGTGTGGATCGCAAGAGAAATCCTTTAATTGTGCACTAATATTGATTGACACAGCGGACCAGGATGTCAGTCGTGTCCGACGGCAGGCAGAAAATAGAAATGCTTCACGTGTATCTACAGAAAGTGATGCAAATATTAAAAGCTTGGTAGACTTGAATGGAACAGAGACATTCCTGGTAAATCAGACCATGAAAATAATTGCGGATGAGCAAAATTCTAATTGGACTGATGATTTAAATACAACATCAAATGAAACGTCAATAATTTTTGCGACAAATTCTGGAAATGAAACTTTGATTGCATCGCCGAGTTTTTCTGAAGATGAAAATTTTAATAAACTTTCGAGTCCTAATTGGACAGATGATGGAAACTTTACATCTAATGAAACATCAGCCATAATGGCTCCGGTTTCAATTTCGGTCGATGATCTGAAACCGAAGGAAATTCCCTATGATCCGAATATTGTTAAACTGGTTGACAACATTGGTGGTGTCCCAATCGACACAAGGTCAAACGTTTCGTGGTATTTTCCAGAAGTCAATGTTTCGATACAGAGTTCAATAATTAAAGCCTTTTTCACATCTGGAAACATGTCTTTATCAGATTACAATTCGTCGATCGCCACTATAAGATTTGGAGAGTTTCTTCAGGGCCTGCCTTTAGACTGGATGCAGAACCTACCGAACGAAACAGATGAATTTAATATTTCTAGTAATATAATCGCCGATTTGGTACCTATCTTTAGCAGTTGGAGCAGAAATTTGTCAGCGTCCCACAATGTCTCAGATGGCTGGAGTTTTTCTGTGGTAACAGATACAACAACAATATCACATCCTGTAAATACCGAGGGTATCGCTGCTGTCGAAGAAAAAGTGACGGATGCCGGATTAAGAGTTCCCGGTGCTGTAGAGACTGTTGTTCTCGATAGAGATATACGTTTGGACAGTTCAACGATTCTCAAGTCTGACATCGGTGTTGATGTTGGTGCTACAGAAGGTGTTGGTCACATTGCGTCTCTAGATATGACCAGTTCTGATAACATTACTATGAATAATTCAATGGAAGGTGCGAATTCTAATGCCGGTCTCAGCTTAGGTAGTTTGAAAAATAATAGTTCAGGCATCGGTATAAATAATGATTCCAGGGATGGTGGTTCTGACACGAAGAATGTCGCCTTTCTTCTGTCTGACTACTTTACTCTTGCGCCCTCTCTGGAAAAGGTAGACATTAACGAAAACCTCAGTTCGGACAGCCTTGAATCCGTTACAACTTACAACAGTAGTAATACGGTCTCTGAAAATAGCGCAACCAGCCTACATATTTTTGAATTTAACAACCCTGCCAATAGAAATGAAGACCATTCCCATAGCAAGGATCGAGACCTTGGTAGTAATACATTATTAACTGCCAGAGAAGTGACCAAAGGGAATAGCTCTGTTAATTCAGTCTCAACTGGACTCGAACAGGGCTCGATATCTCTTTTCGAAAGTTCTCCAACAATTGGGATGGACTCTATATTAGACACAGGGTTTCCTTCAGGTATAAACGTCGGACTATCGAACGCCGTGTATATCAGTGACAGCAACATGTCCATTCATTCAAACATAGTTAAACCAAAGTCAGGATCATCAGACGGAAAATCAGAAATTGTTGTTGATCACATTATGATCCATGAAACGACGGAGAGCAATCTTCCGAATATCCGAACTACCAAATTCATTTCAACCACAGAGAAAACTGTGAAGATGAGCAACAATTCTCAGACGTTGGGTGAAATTGACAAGAAACTTTACACTTCTAATTTCAAAACTGATTCCAGCTCTCTGTCCGGGAACGCGCATACAAATGCAGACTCGAGCAACATGCTTTCCAATACAGATTCAGGAAGGTTACTGATAAGAAAAGACGAAATTAGAACTGGAAATCTAACTCAGCCGAACAATCTATCACAGGCTAATCTCTCAACTAAACATGGAAAAATATTCCCCCGGATCAATAATTTGACATTACTGGAAAATCGAAGCAAAAATCATATTCTAAATTCTAATTTGTCTCAATTTTATGACGTCAAACTTAATACAGATATGTTAATTCCGAGTGGCCAAGGATTGGATGGGATTATATTTGACTCTTTTCTCAAAAAATCACAAGATGCACGTGACGTTAGGTTTAAGGCGGAACAAGGAAGTGTGTCAGTGGGGGAGGAACTTTTAAGGGGTACAAGTAGAAGCATAAATAATATCAGTATTGCTCAGATAAATCAAGGTGGTGATGGAACTGAGGGAGAAACTAATAACGTATATAATGCGTGGCTTCTTGAGGCCAGACGCAAATCTCAAAATGGAGGCCAAGAAAGAGATATCAAAGAAATATTATCTGAGCTTGTAGTTGATAGACAAGTAGATATAACTAATTTGGGAGGCGCTGCAGGAATAACTGACAGAAAAGAATGGCAAATGGGTGATCTAACAGGATCTGATACGCATTGGCTAAAGAATGACACCACTGGTTTCCAAAATGATCTAACCTTGGTTGAACTGGGTATATCGGAAGTAACGAAAGCCGATTCTTTGAGTCAGTTCGATTCTTTTCCTTCCGATGAGAATCAAATATTCACTACAGGTACAAAATCTAGAGACACAATGATTGGTACCACAAAATCACCTATGTCGCTGACGCCGGATCCGATATCGGTGAAGGTTTGTCCACATACAAAACGACTAGTGTGTGAACCGTTTGGAAACTATAAATATATCCCCGGCATGAAATGGTGGTGCTATTCAAACTGCAAGGATGGTATATGTCCTGCAGACAAGTGCAAGTGTCTATGTGAAATTCGTACGGATATTATACCTATTATAAACAAAGCAGGTATCTCTAGCATTAGAATACAAACGGAATCTAAAAACCAGACTAAAGATGATCTGCAGTGGTTACATGAAATTTCTACGTACAATCCCTTCCATCAAATTAAAACTCAGACAAACTTCAATACCAAGAGTGTCCAGATCAAAAATGCTTTCTCTGCTGGTAATGCTGATATTGATCTTCGTATGTCTACAAGTAACATCAGTAAGGGTGATGTCGATATTGCCAGGATTAATTCAAAAGCGGCAGCTGAAGGACACCCAATACATTCAAGCACTGTCGGTGAAGCTAATTTGATGTGGCCAAGTACGACACCGGCGGTAACGAGTGGCACAAGGGTGTCAGGTACCCAAGAGCAGGATGAAACAGGATGGTTAGCTGCAATGACGGAGGGTATAAAAGACATGTCAGGCATTCATGGACAGAGTAATGGAAGCTGGTCAAGTTCGAAGCCCGTGCTTGAGGGAGATATAAGACTATTAAGTACTGAACGTCAGGGTAATGTGTCATGGTCAGGCTCGATCTCAAATACAGTAACTACCAGAACTCAAGAACAGGCTAATACGAGATGGCCAAGTTCCATATCAGACGTACATGGAGTCACAGTGTCAAACATTCAAGAGCAGAGTAATATGTGGCTAGATTCGCCTGGAGTGGTTGAAGCAAAAACTGGACTGGCAGGTATCCAAGGTCAGACAGATATAAATTCGCCAATTTTGACATCGAGTGCTGCTGATCGCATAGGAATGTCAAGTGCCGGAGCTCAAGAGAAGGTGAGATTGTCAAACTTGAAAACAGTGGTTGATGAAACTACACAAGTGTCACATACTAAAGGCCCGGCTACTGATGTTAGAAAATCAGATTCAAAATCATTGGCTAATGGAAGTGCAGACTTGCCGGGTACTCGAGACAAAGTTAATACAAATTTGGTGGTTAATGAAGGCTCGGGTATAAACACACCAGTTGTGGGGTGGCAGAGCGCAATCCAGACTAATATCATTGTGCCGGAAAGGATTGCTGTGGCTGGAGTGCCCTATACTGTACTTAAGTGTGTTGGTGCAGGTGCTTTTAAAGATGTTATGTCGATACCGGAATGGTGCGAAAGAGTGTGTCCGTCCGGGTTATGTCCAGAGACTCTCTGTGATTGTACGATTCTTTAAGTTCTTTTCATTAACTTATTATTATTATTATTACTATTATTATTGGAAGGTGCACTTCTGTATCAGGTGAACGATCTATGGACCATAAGGAGGTTTACGAAAGTGTTACTAAATCGAATTATACAGGACTCCAAAGAAAACAGCGGCGGAGGGTGGGGGAGATTCTTACTTCCAGTTCTGTGGTGTTAGACAAATAGTCAGTGGATTTTGGAATGACCATGAAGCCATGTAATCTAGTATAGCCAGCCTATGGCTTAAGGTTGACTGTAAATACCACTATCAATAGATCCTTCTGGCACTGAAAGGGTAAAAATGAGACGTTTTACTGTCATTGCCATGATATCTCAACATGACCATAAATGATACATATGAGACGTCTTACTGTCATTGCAATGATCACTCAATATAACCCAAATGATACAAATGAGACGTCTTACTGCCAGTTCCATAACTCAACATGACCCAAATGATACAAATGAGACGTCTTACCGCCAGTTCCTTGATCACTCAATATAACCCAAATGATACAAATGAGACGTCTTACAGCCATTGCAATGATCATTCAATATAACCCAAAGGGTACAATTAGACGTCTCCGTAACCCAAAGGTCAGTTCACATGGTATGGAAAGTCACATCTGATGCAGCACATGAAACGAGCAGTGTAAATAGATTTTATTTATGTCAGATAAGCTAAACATATTTGTGTCCCTCTGTCACAATAGACGGAATATCGTGGTCATTGATTAAATTTTACTACCCACTGCAGGATATGTACACAGAAACAAAACAACGACACTGTCATCGGAGAACAACAAAGTGAAATTAAAACTTGCATCTGAACAATAATACAAAATGATTTAATTCTATTAATTATATCCATAATAAGAACAGTTTTAAAGGCAAATGAGATTGCATTATCAAAATCGTTATCAAGCCGAAACATGATCCAGCTACTGCATTTTTTGAGTTCTTGGTCAAACTCAAGCTGTGGGAGTTTTCTGTTGTTGCCATGTCGACATTGACGACGAAGGCAGATCTCTTGTTGCTTATGATGACACTGAAAACTAAGGCAGTACTATTGTTGCTTAGGATGACATTGACAACCGCTGTACTACGTTAACACCGATTGATAGACATATTTTGAGAGATTAAAGAATGTTTTCGTACTACCATTTTACGATAAATTCAGATAATGCTGTATTTAAGATATCAAAGGCTGATCAAGAACCAGAGACATGATGGTTTAAAGACCCGACTGTTTAAAACTGAATGTCGGTCATGAAGAATAAACTAAAAAGGTTTGAAATGTTACACATGAGTTAACGGGAACACTGAATTTGAATGCATTTATGCATGTTTAAAATCTAACGCCAAAGTGCGTTATAGGAACTTTCATTATGAAGCGTAAAGCGAGATCTTTCAAAAGTATATATGTATGTTTCTAATATAAAAATTCAATGCTACACGTCAGTTGCTCGTCACCTGTAATTTTTGTCTGGTAAATTTCAGTACGTTCTACCGCATATTCTGTAAAAATAAACACTGTACGTAAAGAGACCTTTGTGTTTAACATATAGTTTTATCATTCAGGAAATGTTAAATTAGTGCGCTTTAAAATTCAAACTCTTTTAAATGGAAGGGTAAGCATACGGAGTGTAGGCGGATTGCACAGACAGTATACAGGGTTATTTTTTTAATGCAACACTTAAATAATGGATTCATCTTAAATAGCACACAGCAAGAGTTCAGCAGTGGTGCTAATCGATATTTGTTGGGCTGTCTATCTAATTCTGTTTGTATTCATCTGGCTGTTCTACAACTGTCATGGTACTGAGAAAATTAATTTACAACTAATAAGAAATTAGTCTTGTTTTTAATATGCGAAATAAATATTTTCCAGTCCAGTTTTTAATGTTTTTAAATGCAAAAATAAACAATATGAGTGTTTCGTATGTAGGTCTTCTGGTGATTCTTCTTTTTCTTCTTTATCACCACATCTGATTAAATCCCCAAAACCCACGGAGGCGTAACTTTATTTCTCCCATATACGCCCTAGTGTTTCCTGATTCAGGCTATATTGCTATACAATAAACTGGAATGAAAGAGAGCTCAAATTTAGGTTGTCCTTGGAAATTGTCTATTGCTTTTGCTTCCTTTTCTTTTAAAGATTTTGCTCATGTTGATTGGGTGAAAGGGATTTCGGTCATTAAAGTGAATAATTGTATCTCCCGTAGGAGGCGACACTAACTCAGTTTAATTACGTATAAATATTCATACATGAACATTCACCAGGTGCGAAACTGATGAAACTAACTTGCAGCAAGTTATGTACCTTTCACTCAAAAGTTTCATCACTTTGGTATGTTCCATGAGCACGTGTTTGAGATTTCATATTTGTAATTATTCAAGGGCATTGCTAGATATGTTTTTGTTATATACGATTCTTCTTCTTCTTATTCTTCTTATTATTATGCAGAAACATTTAACTGTCATGACTTACTTGCCAGCAGAGCGGTCAAACGTTAGAAAATGCTGAATTATTTGCACTGCTATATGCACCCAAAACACTGCATATATATATATCTATCTACATTAGATATCGCCTGGATGGATCAGTGTTTGATCTCAGACGCCTAGCTGCTAAAACCAAGACGCTTGAAAGACTCATCACTGAAGCACTCTTTGCAGACGACTGTGCCCTCATGGCCCATGAAGAGATTCACCTACAGACAATTGTGGACAAGTTCTCGGAAGCCTCCAATCTGTTCGGACTCACAATTAGCCTAGGAAAGACAGAAGTCCTCTTCCAGCCTGCCCCAAACACTGTCCCTTCACAACCCTGCATCACCATCGGTGACACGCAGCTGAAGAATGTGGACAGCTTTAAATACCTAGGCAGCACACTATCCAATGATGGCTCCCTGGACAAAGAGATCACTGCGAGGATCCAAAAGGCCAGCCAAGCACTCGGACGACTTCAAACCAAGGTCTTGCAGCACAAGGATATACACTTGTCAACAAAGTTGAAGGTGTACAATGCAGTTGTCCCGACGTCTCTCTTGTATGGCTGTGAAACGTGGACTGTATACCGAAGGCACATCAGTCGGTTGGAACAATTCCACCAGCGCTCCCTGAGAGCCATCATGAGGATCAAGTGGCATGACCGAATCCCCAACCAGGAAGTCCTTGATAGAGCAAACACAACAAGCATCGAAGCCAAACTGATCCAGGCCCAGCTTCGCTGGACCGGCCATGTCATCCGCATGGATCAAAACAGAATCCCAAAGCAACTGTTCTTTGGCGAGCTAGTCCAAGGCAACCGAAACCAAGGCCGCCCTCACAAGAGGTACAAAGACAACCTCAAGATGCACATCAAATGGGCAGACCTTCAACCGCA
>JAECUM010037067.1:0-18883 GCA_016617855.1 Megalonaias nervosa
TTTTTTTTTTTTTTTTCTTTTTTTTTTTTGTTTTTTTTTTAGCATGTTATTCAATGATTTGGCATTATTGTTTGTCCATAGGTCATAGCTGAGATTTTTTTCTTCTTGGTTTATTTACATGGCGACACAATTTCTCTTCTATGTGGCTGTCACAATTTTTAATGAAGAGAGGGCGTTCACGAAGAAGTTGCTTCATTTCCAAATATCCCCTTTCAAAGACGACGGAGTTGTTCGAATTAACCATCCTGGCGTCGCCAAAAATTTTATTTGTGAATGTCCTCTACAAAACACCAGTCACACCAACTTTTCTTTGGAGTTGGAATATAATGGGTTTGTTGTTGTTTTGTTTTATTTTTTAATTTTTATTTTTATTTTCATGTACTCTGTACATTTGGGAAGGACATCTCCACAGCTCTGTTCAGGGCAGGTTCTTCATCTGCACAAAATGACATACGCTTGTGTTGTCTTATTTCGACACTTCTGACCTTATTCTCAGTTTAGCTGCAATTTGGGATAGTAATGTTCTGTATTGTCTCATAACTTGCGTCTTTGTGCAAAAGTACGGGGCAGAAAAAAACGGGATGTTCATTGGTTTCCTTCCTTATGATACTCTGGTTTCTGTATACAACTTTTTTGAGACTCTTTTTCCCGTGGTCTTTTGTTGTTGTTTGTTTTCGAAATAATGTAAGTCTGTTATCTAGTTGTCGGTATATAATATGATGTATGGCACTTTTTCTGTCTTGTATTATTCACTTTGCAAACGTATGTCTCCCACACATACCAATTATCTCTAACATCTCGTCGGCAATATTTTCTTAGTGTTTTGGTTTTGCTATTTTCTTTAACATTCTTCTCGATGCGTTTTGTTCCGTACATGTTGGAAGTTCCGTGGTCCGTTTAAAGAGTCTTCTCTTTTCTATTCGTAATAAACTTTCCTAGGTTTTGAGTAGAGCAGTCTATCGGATATTTTATCTATCGTTTTGGGATCTGTTCTCACGTACGGCCGATTGACATATGGTTAAAAATAAAACATTTCAACTGTTGTGAATAAACTGCTCCCTGATGACTAATGTATGTTACTGATACTAGAAAATGATGTAAAAATATGCACATATTCAGATTCATTCGACATTTTCAGATTTATTTGAGTGCATTTTTTAGCAACTTTAAATACTTTATTGTATATATATATATATATATATATATATATATATATATATATATATATAAACTCCTCCACCCACATTTTATGAGACAAAATTAAGCTAATATATTTATTAAGGTAGTTTGCGGTGGTTTGTGGTAAATACATGAACCGGAATTTACCCCAACCAATGCATCTCCTTCAATAAAAGACCGTGTCCTTGACCTCTTTGAAAAAAGAGCACGTGTAATAACTTTCACTTTCTTATGCTGCATATTTTCCAACCTGTAACATCCGAAATTACTTGTCTTTTTACAATAAGTGCCAGATTGAGATATGGAAGTACTCGTATGAGCCTGAATTGCTTTGCAACAAAACTACTCTTGATAAAATGTTGTTGTTTGATTTAACGCCACTTTTCAGCACAAGGCAGGCTATACATGGCGGCCAGTATAAACGGTGGAGGAAGAACCCAGGAAAACCCCAGAAAGAACCACCGACCCACAAGAAGCTACTGGCATGCTTTCTGACATACCCACATTGGCCGAATCCGAGACTCGAACCCACGCAGACAGAGATGAGATGGCAGTGATCTGTAACGATGAGCGCTATAGACCACTCAGCCACAAGGGGCCCCTCTGAGAGAAAGACTTATTGACAAAAGAAACTTTGCGTGTCAAGGAATAATCACCAGCTTTGCAAGCTGCGTTTTCCACAATTTCCCCCATTTCCTCATCAAGACATGTTTTGACATCAATATTGACGCAATGCTTGAACTTCTCAGTTAATATGATCTGTCTGCGGTGATCTTAATCTTCATCGACCATCTCGACTGTGAACTACTATCTAACAGTTGTTCCTTTTCCCTTGCAAATTTAACACGGGAATGTCCAGTTTCTTTTCATAAATTCCTCAATCTTTACCGTTATGCCCCAGACAAGTGCTCATAACCGTTCAAGATCCTTAACCACATCAGAATCACTATGCCGTACCAACAGTGAAGTAAACACTTTGCCAATAAGTATACTTTGTTATGATAAAGTCAAATGGACCTGCTTACCAAACACCTTAATGCTATGTCAACCATAATTTATAAAAAAAAAAAAAAAAAAAAAAAAAAAAAATGAAATTGCTTCTTCAATAAACTTCCAAACAGACACCTAATCCATACAAATTGAATTCCACTATTTGACATACGAACTTGTCTTCATCGAGAAAAGCAGCAAAAACCCAACCTTGCAAAGATATAAAAGTAGGATATTCCAAAGCTAAACCTGTACCAAGCAATTTCTATGTTTGTGAATTCAAAACTTCTTCAACATATTTGTTGCTTTTCACAGTTGACTCACTGAAATCTTAGCCTCTTATAGTGGCTATGATTTACCGCACACAACGGTTGGAATGATAAAGACAGGATTGGAGCTGTTGTTGTAAGATTCCCTCTAATGTACCATCTAGGACAAGTGACCAAATAAAACCTTCATTCTTGCTGCTGAAATTGCAGCAAAACCCAGATCACTGTATCACAATGAAACCTAATAAAAAACAAATTGCTAAGTTTCCCGATTTTTTTCCATGCTGAACTCCTTGCAAAATCTTAGATCTGAGAACCCGTTGATATCTCAGATCTTTGAAAAATATAATTTGCTCATACAATCTGGAAACAAGAATCATGTTCTGTCTGCTGCTAAGTCACAATGGTATTAAGGGTAATGAAAGGGCAGATAAAGAAATCATAGTTGCCCTACAGTCACCCGTTTCCAATCGAATAGTTTCATTAACTTTCATTCATATTATACAGATCAGTACTTTCTTCATACTTGAAACAATACGTGGAATAAAAACTCTACAAACCAACTTTAGAACATCAAACCCATTTTTCAAGAAGATCATCGCTCATATAAATAAAATCGAGGAGATAAATCGATCTAGTATCAATGATAAGGTGATTCCCTGAGGTTTTTGTGCGCAATTCCCCTCAGTCACATTTTTGGGTTTTGTTGAGATGTTCACAAGGTGATATATGGATCTAAACACACAGCCACTTTTTTTGTAAGAACAACTCCAAAGATGCCATTAGGCGTGTTGTAGTTGTTTTGTAAGAACCACCCCAATGATGCCATTAAGGGTGTTGCGGGTGCTTCTGCTTGCAAGGTTGTATTAAATACATTAACATTGTGGACGCCTGTGTTATCCCTTCACTAAGTACAGTCACACCTGTTACTGTTTATGTAGTAGGGAACCACGTCAACGTTGTTGTTTCTCTTGGTTACCACAGACGCACACCCACCCACTGCTACTGTGGGACAGTTTACCTGTCAAATAAGTACCCAGGATGGCCTTATTGCACTAAAACACGTGTTTGTGGCGTTTCAACTTACATTGCAAGATAATGACCAGACAAAGATGACAATGCTATTTAATAACTTAAAAGTGACTAAATTCTCTTTGGGGTTAAAAAGGTGATTATGAAAAATCAGAAGATATTTAACTTAGCTATGCAGAAGCCACTCTCCATATTGTACGGGCATATCATAATGTGTGGTAGTACATGGACCGGCATCAAAACGTTGACATGGGTCGGCAAATATCCCAACAAGACTTTCGTACGTTGTACCTGATTTATTACTTTTCACTGGAATGTCTGGAGTTGTTCAGGCAGTCTGTCATTGACATGTATTTTTATGTCAGTAACACTGGTGGTGGTTACCGATGCTATGCTGTGATACTTTCTGACAAGTCACTATTGTTGGGGTGGGTGGGGTGGTGCTGGTGGTCGAATGAGAGTGATCAACGCACCTGTGGAATATTCACAGACTTCATAATTGAACGTGTTACGTATTTGAATAATAATGTCCTATCATTAAGTAAAGGTCGGCGTTACTCAAAGTCAGCTGGGAAAGATCCAACAGGCAAACAAAAACAATCGCGGGGTCATACTGAATCTAATTGCAGCAAAATTAACTGGAAATGTCCCCATGTGGCTGACCCAAACACAACTTGCTTGGCTTAATACGGTCAAATAGAAAAACATATCAGTAATATTAAAATTATCCAAGTCAGAGGTGGCACAAATACAAAAGATGGTGGACATTTCAATTCCTTGCAGCCATTCCCTTGTTGTTGGTAGCAGCTGCTCCAGTGGTTTAAAAAGCTGCAGCATTATGGGCCATAGGAACTGCATCTTGGATGGCGTTGAAAAAAGGTGGTTGGAGGCAGAGCCTCTTGTATATGCATAGGAAAGGAAGAGGCCTTCCATTGCCAGGCACGAGTCTTTGAAACCCATGGGCAGAGGTTTTCAAATACCCGGTCACAGAAGATCACGCCGTCGACCAATCTTGATTTACTCACGAAGGCAAAATCGATCAAACACTGTCGTAGTGTTTTATGCGGGATGAACATGCAGCGATGGTGCCATGCACATGCGAAACAGGCATCGTCAATCTTGATTCCTCAACATTTCCTGGCACTCACTGGCTCACATGTGTGGTAACACCTCAACAGAATTTGTATTTTGACTGATATAGACTTGCACCACCAATAGAAGTTTTTAATTATTTATCCAGGGGCACTGGTGGTTGTGGATAACAGAATTGTCTGCCGTTGTTTCATTCGACTATTCGACTATGCCAGTACAAACACTGTTGGATGGTCCTATATGTGATCATCTTGTTGTTAAAGAGTTGCAGTGTTCACTGACCCCGCAAGTACTTATTGACTTCACATCAAAGTATGTGTGATATTATACAATCATGTCTATCAATATTTACGGTCATTACACTGCTCGGGGGGCCCCGAGTGGCCGAGTGGTCCAAAGCGTTCTTCGTTACGGATCACTGCCATCTCACCTCTGTCTGCGTGGGTTCGAGTCTAGGATTCGGCGAATGTGGATATGTGAGAAAGCTTGCCAGTAGCTTCTCGTGGGTCGGTGGTTCTTTCCGGGGATTTCCCGGTTTCTTCCTCCACCATTAATACTGGCCGCCATGTATAGCCTATCATGTACTGAAAAATGGCGTTAAGCCCCACAACAACAACAACATTACTCTGCTCGACAATACGATGGTGATATGTATCTAAGCCGATTTTCCACCAAAGCGGATTTGTCTGAAGCTCAATCTGACAAATTAAAAAGTCAGAAACAGACATTGAAGATATTATTGACAAGTTGCGGTTTATCAGTTGCATTTATTAAAAACTATGTTGATACAGCTAATATTGCAATAAAACAATACATGCAAGAAGATATAGTATATATGCCTGAACCATCACACGCAGTTGCTTCGTCGGGAAGATTTAGTGGAATGTTAACCGAAGAAAGATCTGAAAATAAATAATGGTATGGCAAACGGTTGACTTCTTTGCGTCGCTGTCGGGGATGGATTTCATGCAACAAAACTTAATATCTTAAAGGTACTTGAGTCCAGATCATATTTGTTTATTTTAAACATTTTAAAAGGTGTGTGTGTGTGTGGGGGGGGGTGCATTGACAATATGGATAAACGATTCACTGCATCATACATTAATAGCACATCTTTCAGAAGAAAATACTAAATAAACTTTCAAACATACAGTATCAGTACCATAAAGTCATCAGATATGAGGTTCAGTTCCAAGGGTTCAACATTTACGTGGAAGGGGACTTGACCACTTTTGGTATTTGTGTTTAAGATTGGATTGTTCTCATTGTATATGCATGGAATTTACCAACAGGGTATTGGAACAATTGGCAGCGGATGCTAACAATGATAATTTCGTTCCAATTGTTAATGAATATCTGCTTCAGAGTGTGCTACCACACCCTCATATGAACTGTGACATAATTTTGTTAAAGGTCAAGTAGAAATTGCTATTTGG
The DNA here is from genome assembly GCA_016617855.1 of Megalonaias nervosa. Taxonomy (NCBI): domain Eukaryota; kingdom Metazoa; phylum Mollusca; class Bivalvia; order Unionida; family Unionidae; genus Megalonaias; species Megalonaias nervosa. The sequence continues at coordinate 5,999 of JAECUM010037067.1, forward strand.
AATCACCCTGATGTACCGCTATCAACTTGAGGCCAGCCAGGAATCATCGAATCACGAACTGCAGCATGCTTGCGTATTGCGTCTGCACATGATGATGTGACAAGGTCTGCCTGTTATGCAGTTAAAATACGCATTTCTGTTATTAAACTGTAGAACTATGAGAGGCCCTTAGTCTTACTGATATGAAAAAGATAATCGATGCGGAACAACAGCTGTGAAATGAAATCACCAAGAGAACAGCACTGATCGTGCAATACAAACATGTGTGTTTAGTCGTAGATGCTATCTGTGGGCATGATGCGGCAGCAACTGTCGGCGTTGGTGTGACTAGAATCAAGACAACATCCACCATCATAGGTGCACCAATTGGTATTGTTGTAGGAGCTATATTGATAATAACTGGCATCTCTGTTGGTGCGAGCAAGTTAATTTCAATGTGACTGCATTCCCAAGTACTCATCTATTCCGAATTGCTTGCAGAGGCAGTCTCAGTACGATCAGCAACTTGTAATCGGTTGAAATCGAGAAATAAATAATCAGTGCAGCCGAGTTTGAGAGTGTGCTGGCAGAAATGGAAAATCACGGACAACTCTTGAGCATAGATAAGAAACCTCGTGGTTGAAGATTTACAGACAATAAAGATCGAGTAAAAGAAAGCAACAATCTTCATACAGCATGTGTATATTGACTGCTACCAAGACTTATCTGTCTCAATACATCATCACTTACACACTCTGTCTCTGTCTCTCTTTCTCTGTCTCTCTCTTTCTCTGTAGGATTTTTGTTGTCATTCTTACAATCTCTGCAGACTAGAGTAGTATGAATGGCTGAATTTTGCCTTACTGGCCTCACTTTGTATTTCCATCTGGATGAGTCTCTAACCACCATGACTAAATCAATCGTTTCACATGGATAGCTTCCTGTGTGGACAATCACAATTCAGAGTGAACTACAGACAGTGCTCGCTTAGGGGCTAAATGATCTTCATGGGTAGAGGCAAGGACGGGTGGAAAGGCCACAAAGTGGGCCAGTGAGGCAAAACACCCGATTCTGCACTACTATATTTGTACAAATTTCATGGTTCACAACACTTCGGATGCATCTCTTAAAATATATCAGTACATAAATACCTTACAAAAGAACTAGTTCATGTGCTTTTTGATACACAAAAAAAAAAATATTAAATTATTATACTGAAAGGGCAAGTGAAGCTAATTGCTCTGTAATTGTAGGTCTATGGGCAAAAAGGAAACCCAATTTATATTATTCCAATGTTAACAAAGACAAAATTAGAAGCTGGTTCTCAACACAGATGCAAGAATTCAAGTGCTACTGTATAACATAATTTCAGCAATCTTTGGTGTATATTGGTATGAATATTTAATTTACATTGTGTGCTTAATTTTTGTTCCTGATTGAGAGTTGTGAAAATGGAACTTTTGCCTACCTGGCTTTTTTGGTCATATTTTTAAAGATGTTTGTTAAAATTTGAGTTCAAGGTAAAACATTGTTACGAACTAAGAAAATTCTGAAAACTTTTTTACAGTTTGTTGGAATTTTCCACTTGAAATAGCACACCTACATAATTACAGAGCAATCTATTGCATTGCAGGTGAAGAGAAGTTTGTATATATAGACGCTTGGTAACACTGTTTTCATTCCTGTTTCGTATCAGTCTTTGGGAATCTATGACCTGAGCTTGCATTTCTGTTCAGATAAAATTTGATAGGAATTATTCAAAATATTCATTGGTATTACAAAGTGCTCATTGCCTTTATTGACTAAAACACTACTTTGAGATTATCGAGAATTCATTCAAAGAAATTCTGAATTATATAATTGTGATACGTCAGGGCATTCAAGACTTTTGGTATTTCGGGATATTCAAGATTATTGGAATTCATTCGGAACATTATATACTCTTTGATTATGATAGAACATTTAGGATTATTTGTGATTTAATTCACATTATTATAAGTGTCTTTTGAATTTTATCTTTGCAGTCAAAGAAAATAAATTGTTTGTTGAACTTTACATAGATTGCTCATTTCACTTCCATTTTCTGTTATTTCTTTTAAGACCCAGTCTTACCAGGAACTGAGTGTTCGTGAGGGATCTGAATTTCTTTATAAACAATTTGGAAATTTTAAAAATTGTCTTTGAAATTTAAACTGACTTTGTGTCAGAATTTTCACTGTTCCTGGTTAGGGCATTTATTTCACACATTCAAAAAATCTTTAGTAAAACTAACAGGCATTCACAATGTTAGTTAATGCAGAGAATAGTTTCATAAAGTTTCATCTTTAGAAAGAAATTAAACAAATGCAAATGCAAAAAGAGGAAAAGGAGATGAAACTTTAAATGCAGAGAGGGCACAAGAGAGAGAGAGAGAGAGAGAGAGAGAGAGAGAGAGAGAGAGAGAGGTTCAGAGAGAGGAAACAGAGAGGCAGAAAAGAAAATGAAGAAAGAGAATACAAATGCATATGCAGAGAGAAGAGATGCAAACTGAGATGCAAAGAGAAGAAAAGGAAATGCAATATAGATTAAAAGAATTAGAACTGGCAGGCAGTACACTCTCCTCTCCCACTTTACACACAAAATCAGGTTTTGATGTTACCAGAAATATTAGGTTAGTACCCCCTTGTCAGGAAAAGGGGCAGATAAATATTTTCTCTGCTTCGAGAAAATTGCTGAAAACTTGAAATGGACAAGAAAATATTAAACTTTATTACTTTATTATTATAAAGTGTACTTACTGGCAATGCTTGTTAAGTCCACACTTCACTGCCTGTACAACAATGTGCTCATTATGATAATGATACAGGGTTCATATTGAAGGGCTATGAATTGGTACATGAGGTATATCGATAAAGGTTTAGGAATTGTAGAAAAGAAACTGGACAAACCCATTTCAAATATGTAAAGGAAAAATAATAACTATTTGATAAACGCAATGATTTTATTCCCCTCCCAGATGACCGCTCCGGTGGCCTAGTGGTTAGAGCGTCCGCCTCGGATGCGGGAGGTCGTGGGTTCGATTCCCGGTCGAGTCATACCAAAGACTTACAAAAATGGCACTAACAGCTGCCTCGCTTGGCGCTCAGCATTAAGAGGTTAGTGTTACGACTGGTCGGCCTGGTGTCAGGATAATGTGACTGGGTGGGACATCATGCTACATGTCTGCGGCATGATGCCCCAGTGCTAGACATCACTATAAACTGCCACACTGCAGACATCGTAGCGATATGACTGAAAAATTGTTAAAGCTACGTTAAAAATCATAATCATAATCACACCCTCCCAGATGCATTTTATGAGAGAGAGAGAGAGAGAGAGAGAGAGAGAGAGAGGGAGATCATGCATATGCGAGGATTTTCAGGGTCACTAATGATTGAAGATTGGATTCTGCTTATTATTTTTATTATGATATTATGACAATGTTTTTATGATTCTTACATTTGTCGATTTCAATAAACTGTCATAAAGATGTCTTTGTCTAAAATAAAGAATCTTTTTTTGTGATTTTTCCTTTACTGGCAACTAATATCCAAATAATAAAATGAAAAAGAGAGGTACAGTTATATAAATGCAGTGGTTTTGAACAAGGATCTCTTGAAATGTACAAGTATAAGCACTTTAAGTAATAACTAGCTGTTGTTTGGTATCATACATAAATACGATGTTAAATAATTATACCTAAAGAGCATGAGAAGCTAAACTATCGATATGAATATATATATTAATGTCTGTGGACAAAAAGGAAACAATGATTTTTATTAGGGTCTTTATAAACACAAATCTACATTTTCTGGAGATAATGCATGAACTTCTTTTGGATCTCGTTTTGAATGTAGTGAGCGATGATGTAAATGCCCATTTATCACATTTTAGCATGAAATATAGAAATGCCACATGAATTTGTTTGAGACTATACATTTCTTTTCATGTTCTAACTTCTTTTCACACATGTATTTCGGAGGGATGTGTAAATTTTGTCATTATTCTGCAACCAGAGGTGTTGGTTGCAGCTGAAAAAGTTACGGGGAAAACTAAATGTCTCGTGTTCTTTTATGGAGCTATCAGTAGAAAATCATTTTTCCATATGAACAGAAGAATTATAAATGAACAATGGTAACTCTTACTTCATGTTTAATTTCATGCAAATTTACTTCATAACACTAAGGAACATACATGATGAATTTGACATTTCACTTGCTATGAAACATAGAGAGGTGTGTTTTTCAAATAACTATTTTTGCTTCAGCTGGGAAATGAAAAAGAAACGATTTTAAATCCCATTCCTCAAATCACATAGAGATTTAATATTACCATTTCTTTTGTGTTGCTCAGAAATATATCCTAACGAGAGAGATAATTTTTTGTTACTTTTTGATTAAAGATACTGTGTAACAGAGATTTATGCCTTATTGAGGGATGATTTGTAGCATGAAAGCAAGTTGTCTTAATAGCATGTTATGATCATGCAACATCACTCTGTATGTAGCCTTTCATGTGTCATTACAGTCATGACTTTTTATTATACAATATAATGGCAAAAAACCATTTGATGAATATTTTAATTATTTATCTTTACTAACAAGGTGGTTTACATACTTCATTACACCATAATGTTTGTTTTAAAAAGTTGATTGCTTGTTCAGCATCTAAGTCACTGATACTACTGTCACACTAAAGTGTTCCAAAAATAGCTCCATTGTACAACACTATTCTTTCACCTTTACCTTACAGTGAAACTTGTTCTTGCAGACACATTTATAAAAGACCTACTCTTAAAGACGATATTTCTGATTCACATGTTTTGTATCACATATACTAACAAAATTCCTGATAGGGATATGAAGTTTGAGTGGTACCATGTCCTTTGTATATAGGCTTTACTGTAACTAGCCAAGTTGCTTCTCTTAATTCTGCTTCTATACATGTAATGGTACCATCATCTGTCATCAGATTGAAGTAGTTTCCAAGATATCTAACATGAAATATCTGCTACTAACCTTAAACATTTGTTCATGGTCACCATATTGGGTCAGGTTTGGTACCAGAAATAAATGTCACACAATTCGCATCTAGGTGCAGAATGTTGCCTTTTGACCTTCAAAATCAGGAATTTTGTACGTCAGACTTCTGAACTTACCTAGTTGGATTTTTCCTATCAAATATCAGTATAACATAATGGCACCGTCGTAATGTTCCTAATTTATAATTATATAAGGCTTCCAACTGCTGTCACTTTTCTCTGTTGGTGTATGAAATATTATGCTTACGATTTCATCTTAAAATGAATATCACCATAATTCATGCAAGTCATTCTTAATAACTTGTGCTGACTGTTGTTTTAGATCACTCAGTATTGCCTATTGAGGAAACCTGATGAGATGATGCACTGGTAGAGTACACATCACAAGTGTCTAGGTTAAGTCACTGTGACATACTTTGCCCAATAGCTTCTATTATGAGTGGTCAAAGTTTTCACATCTCTTCCAATCACTACAGTTATACTGATACTTAGTGTGTGAAAATGAAACAGAAATACTTTTGTTTTTGCCTCTGGATGTCATTTATTATCATTATGTACGGTAGGATATATTATGCGCGAACCAGGCTAACAGTTTGTTAATAACTTCCGGTTTCTGAAAGACATGCGTACTGCATAATATTGTGATTCAATGCAACAGAATCACAAATTAACAAAATACGAAGTTATCAGGTAAGATATATAAGCAATTACATACTTTAGAAGACAGTCCATTTAGCTCAGTTGTATATTGCAGCTGCCACAAATCGTCATAGCTCGAAATTATGATTTTCTTCACACTAACCCACTGGATCACAAACAAAAAAGTTCGTTGATCGTGTCGGTGTGAAAAAGAAACCTGCTCAGTTTCTAATTCAGCATATATTATTTATTAACATCAATTCAAAACAACTGTATTTCACCAGCAGTACCCACAAATGAGTTTTTTTAATACTTGAAACATCTGAAATGAGTCGTAACGGGCGTGTAATAGTCAAGGATGACTGCAACGACGTACCATATAGAAATGAAGTACTCCGCGCACTTTCTCCCCATACCCAGTGTAGGAAGTATACAATATCATAACCTCTCGTAGGACATACTTCAGCCATTTGTGTTCATTTTCCCAGTATTTCAGGCCCTGTTGTAGCCTCTTCTCTTTGCAGTCATGCCGTATCTTGTCAGAATGTAATCTCTGCTGTTTCGTTGGCGGCCGCGCTCCTGGCAAATGCTTCCACAGGTATACATTTGTCACCACACAATGCATTAGATTTTTATTACCAACAATATAATTATTAGAATACATTGTTTGGTATCCTCCTTGTTATCTGTAATGAATCATTGCTGGGGGCAGTACACCATGCTAATTAATATGCATAAAGATTGCATTGACACTAATGGCGCTAAATTAATTAACTCATTAACCCCTGAACCAAACAGCTAGGCATTCTCCTACAGCATACTTGCAGAGAAATCACCTTGACCGGTGTTAGCTTTACCATGACCTGTATCCCTGAGACCTACTGACAGCACTTGGCTTGCAGATTTTTACAGAGGGGGCTACTTGTAATAAATTTAATGTTAAAAAATTATATTCCTTTAATTGAGTTGAAATTTGGCACTAGGTCATCCTCTGTGACGTCACTCCTTTTTTGCCATTTTTTGACCCCCCTCACCCCATTGTCACATTTCGTCACAAAAACCCAGACCCCCCTCTATGTGACGTCACAAATCTCGTAAGCCCCCTTTTCCCCCCAATTTTTTTGTAATACTGAAAAGTAAATGTAATGTAAATCAGTTGACTATACAGACAAAACAACAATCTTTTATGTAAAACAGTGTTTAATAAATCAGGCTTTCGAACAGCACATGTTGTCATCACACATCACAATCTGAAGCAAGTATTGGCTTGTGCAGACATGGGGTGTTTTAATCAAGACACAACATATCCTGTTCCATGAGCTCTGAATTTAATGGATCCATATACTCAGCAATGGTTGGGTAATTGTCTATAGACAACTGTGACCACATTTCAGCCAATGTTTTTCTGGTAAATTCAAAATTTTTCTTCTCCAGCTCAATATCAATTGTCTTACCTCATTCGTCTAAATGGCTGCCATAGTTGTCATGAGGTAATATTAATGCACTCAATTTCCTGCTCAGTGGCACCATCTTCCTCTCCACTCTGTTTGAAGCACTTTATCCAAGAGCATTTATTGCAACGAAGACAGAGTCAAGATCATATTTCAAGAAATTGTGGATGGCAACCTTAATGACTTTTTGATACTGTGGGTTTTCATCCGGCTCACCATCAACAGTAAACTTGAGAATTGGCTTGACCAGTTTATCAATACCAGTCCTGGTTATGGTATTGAACTCTGTCAGACACAGCAACTTTTCAAAGTGAAATCCATGGATGAGTGCTGTTGATTAGGGGTGTTTTCCAGATCGGATGGCTATAAGAAAAGTTGGACCAGAAAATCAAACAGCATCTCTGTTTCCAAGACCATTGTGATGGATCTCAATGCCGGCATACACCAAGGGTATAAGCTTGTGCCAGGCAGCAACTACCCAGTGATGGTCAGGAGGGCTTACTTTAAACTCAGTGTGCATTAGCAATGGACTCTGCTTATTAGCAGTGACCAGACCAATTGGGACGTGACATTTATAGTCCTGGCTGATAAAACAAACATCATCCAGTGTTACGTGTAGGCTCGTTCAAAAGTAACAACAAATAAAAGAGTCAAGCCAACAAGCTTTGTAAATTTAACAAAAATGATTTATTTCCCTAGAAAACAATGTAAAAATAGGAAATAGGGCTTAACGGTTTGTGAATAGAATCCAAATATTAATCCTAGAATTGAAAAATATAAGTCCTATCACTAAACAGTTCTAATTGAATCCAGGTTCAAATCTTGATGAAATTCCAATATGGAAGGCGAGGACGTCAGATGAGGTCATTGTACTGATGGCAACAGATCCTCGTCGAATCACAGTTTATAATGTTTCCATTTAGAATTCCAGAATAAATTTCCACTGAATGTCTTTGTCCCAGAACTTTTATAAAAATGAAGCACTTGTGTAGTTTTCTAGAGAATAAATTATTAAATTCCAAAAAATAGATGAACTTCAAAACAATCTGACATCAGCAATTGAAACACCTTGTGCCAGCAAGGTATAAGATACGACTGACGGAAAAACTCTGAGAATGAGTATTAAAACCCTCAATTTTAGATCACATGGTGGCTCATGTGACAGGTTACGTGACCATTAATTTGAACAGCGCAGTAAAAAATGACAATTATTACGTAGGCAAGAATAGCCATATCTAAAAATCAATTTCTTTCGCAGGAAATAAAAAATTTAGCTAACATGTGGGCTGAACATGACCTTGGTAATAGCCAATTGTTTTCTCTTGATGTTTACAGAAACTATGAACCAAGATGAGCTAAAAATAGAGCTTAAGTCATACTTTTGCATTCTAATTAGACTGAATTTTTTTCAAAAATATCAGATCCCCTGAAAATTATCATTACAATAAAATGTAATGAAACAAAATTAAAATATAAAAGAATTTAAAACTAACACACAAGTAATTAAATTACATATAGTTAACACTTACCCCCATAAAGAAAAAGAAAGATTTATATAATAAAGCTTTCTTTTTACCATATGTAAATTATACATCAAGGTAAAACAAAATTACATAAGAAAACTCTTATGAATTATACAAAGTGTACATGAAATAATATTTCTATACACGGGAAAGTGCAGCTGCAATCAGATTGTCTTTTCCTTTGATGTGCCCGATGTAAAGATTCTATTCTTGCAAAAACGAACTCCACCTTAATAATCTTTGATTTTTGTTTTTCATCTTGTCGATGAAAGTAAAGGGGTTGTGATCACTAAACACAACAACTTGAGAAGGAGCTGAGCTAATGTAAACTTCAAAATGCTGTAATGCCAATGTTAAAGCCAAACATTCCTTCTCGATTGTTGAGTAATTCCTTTGGTGCTTATTTAATTTCTTAGAGAAATAGCACACTGGGTGATCAACATCATTTCTATCTTCTTGAATCAATACTGCTCCAACCCCAACATCACTTGCATCCACAGATAATTTAAAAGATTGACTGAAATTTGGAGCTGTGAAAACCGGCGCACTTTTGAGTATGGCTTTTAACCTATCAAAAGCCTTCTGACATTTTTCAGTCCAAAGAAACTTGTTTTTCTTACACAACAAGTTTGTCAGGGGTTCAGCAATATTGGAAAAATTGGAACAAAGCTTTTGATAGTATCCGGCCATACCCAAAAATCCATCAGTTCCTTTTTACTGACAGGTACAGGGAAATCAGAGATAGCCTTGACCTTAGCATCTATAGGCTTAACTTGACCATGTCCCACAATATGTCCTAGGAAAGTTACACAAGTATGGCAGAACTCACTTATAGATAAATTGTCAAATTTGCATCAGTGTCTTTAAAAGAATTAACAAATCGTGGCTAAATGTTCTTTCCAGGTGTCATTGTAGATGATGACATCATCGATGTAAGCATCACAATTATCTAGACCAGACGTAATCATATTCATCAAGCGTTGAAAAGTTCTTGGCCAGCCCTTCATCCCGAATGGCATTACTTTTTTATTGATAGAGTCCATCTGGAGTCACAAATGCCAAAATTCATTTGCTCTTTCCGTTAGTGGAATTTGCCAAAATCCTCTCAGAAGGTCAAATTTGGTGACATACTTGGCATTTCCAATTTTGTCAATACAGTCATCAATTCTTGGTAATGGAATTGAATCTGTTTTTGTCACACTGTTCACCGTCTTGTAATCAGTGCACATACGGAAAGTTTTATCCAGTTTCGGAACAAGTATACATGGTGAACTCCAGTCACTTTTACTGGGCTCTATGAAATCATTCTCTAGCAAATACTGAATTTCCTTTTTCAAGTATTCCTGTTTTAGAGGGATCATCCTGTATGGGTGTTGTTTCACAGGTTTTGAATCTATAATTTCAACTTCATGCAAAATTTTGTTTTCCCTCATAGAAATATCTGGAAACAAGTGCTCATATTCGAATAATAACTGTTTTAGTTCATTCCTTTCTTGTTGTTGTAAATGTAAAAGTTTCTGGTCCATATTTTTCATAATTTCCAAATTCCGAAGATTTGTTGCTCTAAGATCAACAGAGTCCGATTGAATTTCTTCACTTAAATCCTCAGTTGTGGGATAGGTACAACTAAATTAGCATGATTTTTTTGGCTATCTGTTTCAATATACTAGTATTCCATTAATTTATTTAGATAGAGTACTGTTATTATAATTTAACTCATTCATTTTCTGCTTTACTTTGTAAGGGCCATAGAATCTAATTTGAACAAAATTTTGAAGAATGAGCGAGAGAGAATGAACTCTATTACAAGACTCAAATGTTCTCCCAAGTAAAGTTCTGTAAAACCATAATTTCACTTTTGACTTGAATTGCTGAGTGCCAAATTCAAGCATAACAAGCTGGAAAATTCCAGACATAACATTTGACCTTTGACCAGATTGGACAGATTTGGGAAGGCGAAATTGAGTAAAAAAAACTTTATCAAAGCTTTTACTATAGTATTCCTCAAAGGAATTGCCTCTGGGAAATTTGTTGATGCACACATAATGGTTAGCAAATATTGGTTGCCTGACTTGGTCTTAGGTAGAGGACCAGCACAATCTACCATAATTCTGCTAAATGGTTCGTCAAATGCAGGAATAGATTGCAAATGAGCCTTAGGTATCTTCTGATTGGGTTTTCCTACCATTTGACAAGTATGACAAGATCTACAAAATTTACAGACATTGCATTTGATTTTTATCCAATAAAAGTGAGTCAAGATCTTGTGATAAGTTTCATTTATCCCTAAATGACCAGCCAGAGGAGTTTCATGGAACAAACTAAGTATTTCCTGTCTGTAAGATTTTGGAGCTACAATCTGATAGTTCACTGACCACTAGTCTTTAGCAGGTACCTCGGGAGGTCTCCATTTTCTCGTAAGGATTCCATTTTTAATGAAATAACAGACAGATACTTCCGTGGCTTCAGTTTTACTAATGGCCCTTTGAAACAAACAGGAGATCTCGGGGTCTTTTTCCTGTTTGACGACAAGTGATTGTCGTTTGTCACCCTGATTAGATAAAAGAGGATCACTGTGATCAATACCTTTTGATTGATCCAAATTAGGAGTTTAAGTGACCTCATCAAAAGCCTGTCTGAGACATGTGTCAGCTAAAGGAATATTTTCCTTATCAAAATCATTCTCAAGAGCTTTCTTTACCATAGCTCTGGTAACTGCACAAGCTGGGTATAAATCAGGGTATTCTTTTACAATAGGATCGACTTTCTGATCCAAACAAGGCTTGTCAGTTACAAGTAGATTAACCACAACCTTGTCTTCAGCTAAGTCATTGCCTAGTAACAAATGAATGCCATCAACGGGTAGACACTATACCAACTGTCATAGGTCCTGAAACTAAGTCTGATGACAAATTTACAGAATGGAGAGGAACATTAACAAAACCACTCTACTCCCTGAATGAGAACACTCTCATTAGAACAGGACTTCTCAGAAAAAGGCAAAGTACCTATCATAAAAGACATTGAGAAGCTCCTGTATCCCTTAAAATTTTAATAGGGATAGGATTGGCCAAATCACCCAAGAGTGATATAGAACCCTTCGACATGAATGGTTCATAATTCTCCATAATAAAATCAGAGTGGTGTTTATTAGACCAAACAAATGTATTGCTTTCAATACATGATCATGCCTTTGACCTCTTAGAAATAAGAGCATTTGGGATAGGTCTATCTTGATTATGATGCTTATATTTCACTTTGAAGCAATCAGAAATAACATGTCCTTTTGTCTTGCAATAGGTACACATAGGAAGAGACAAGGATCGTGAATCAAGTTTATCGGAAGCTTGATTTTTAGAAGTTGTGCCAGATTGAGTTTTAGAAGGAGTCGTATTAGGCTGAAATACCCTTCTACCAGTAGACTGCTGTGTGGAAGATTTGCCTACAACAGGAACTTTATGAGTTAAAGAATACTCATCAGCAGCAAGAGCAGCATTTTCCAAGGTTTCGATCTTATGCTCTTCAAGATGAGTTTTAATGTCAAAATGGATACAGTTTTTGAACTCTTCAAGTACTACAAGTTGTCTGATACTTTCATAATCATGTTCAACTTTCTTGCCTAAGCACCACCTCTCAAATAACTGCACTTTTTCTCTTGCAAATTTGACATGAGTTTGTCCAGTTTCTTTTTTATAGTTCCTAAATTTTTGCAGATAAGCCTCAGGGACTAACGCATAACCATTTAAGATAAATTCCTTAACCAAATCATAGTCAGCACTTTGCTGTACTGACAGGGATGCATAGATTTTTCGAGCTTTGCCAAAAAGTACACACTGTAATAATTGATTCCAAAACTCCCTTGGCCTTTTCAAATTTTCAGCAACTTTTTCAGAATAAAAAAAAATATTGGTCTACTTCCTTTTCGCTAACAGGGGGAACTAGCCTAATATTTTTTGTTATGTCAAAACTTGAATTTGTAAGTGAAGTTGAGATCGTGCTTTTCGCTTGCCAGCTCCATTTCTTTCATTTTAATTTGAAATTCCTTTTCATCCTTCTCTTTTTGCATCTGTAAGTGCATCTGTTCTTTTTGTAACTCCAATTGCATCAGTCTCTCTCTCCTCTTTCTCAAATTGTAATTTTATATCTTTCTCCTTCTCCTGTCTCTCTCTTTTTCAAATTTTAATTTCATTTGTTTGTCTTTCTCTCTCTCCTGTTTCTCTCTCTCCTCTTTTTC
>JAECUM010037068.1:0-14590 GCA_016617855.1 Megalonaias nervosa
GAGAGAGAGAGAGAGAGAGAGAGAGAGAGAGAGAGAGAGAGAGATGCAATTGTTATAGGATGGGGAAAAATTCTGGATCAATATCAGACTCAAATTTAAGTACTCGCATTTCCATTGTATTCCTTTAATTGAAATGAGTGCATGTGCACAGATGTCATTGAAAGCAGAAGTTGTTACATCGAGCATGTGTGATGGAAATAATGCTGCAAGTTAGTTAAGCAAGACAATAGACACCTCATTAGCATTTATGACTGATCTTTACTAGATCTTTGCAAGATGCAGATAGAAAGTTCATTTGCTTCCTGGCCTTTCAATGAACTGCATGATTATACATATATATGTGGCGGAACTGGCACATTTGTCGCACACTCACCTGTAATTGTAACGATTTCACTTGGTGTGGCCAGTGAAGCGGTGGCTTGTACAGAACAGGCAACGTCACGCAAAGCAGAGGTACGAGAGGGATCCATCTTGTCCCATACGCTAGTCCTTTGTTGACTGTTGACAATCTGACCATCCTGGTCAGCTGCCTTGTTGAGCGTCGGTATTACACCTCTTTCCTTCACATGTTCAGATCCAGCATACGGGCTAGACGACTTCCTGCCCGATCGAGTTTTGGTCAGCCTTTCACCATTAGATATCATAGTACTAGATATCATAGCACTAGAAGCAGAAAAAAATAAATATAATGAAGATTAGGATTCATACTTTTACCATCTATAAATGCCTTGCATGTAGTACAGTGTCCTTATGTATTCAAATGGATATTTTGGGAAATACTGATCATGTCGACATCATAGCCAATATAGGGATTCATAGGCTGGTTTGTACAAACTTTCCGACGAAATCGAAATCAGTGCTTTTTAACAGTATGAACAAGGAGAATGAGGCAAAAGCCTCCAAATAGTTTATGGTTTTTATAACCTTTAAACTATACGAAAATTGAAAGAGGGAATGACAGAAATTAGTGACGATGAGAAAAGTTTGCATCTTTGAAACAATAAAGAACAAAAGCACAATATTCAGTTTTTGAACGTTGGTAGTTATATGGAGCACTTGAGGGACAATGGGACTTACCATTCAATTTGGCGGAAAATTTTATTGGGACAATGGGAATTTAACATGGGAATGGCATAAGGGGAATTTAAGATGGGAATGGCACTTGTGGGACAATGGAAATTAAACATGGATGCCGTTACGGTACTGGATACAACGGAAAAAGTGGCTGACCTCATTTGGGCAGTGAATTGGTAACAGTGTTCGAGTTGACCTCAATACGCGCTACTCTAGCTAGGTTTGGAAAAGGTTAAGTGAAATATTTATAGGGACAAAGGGGTTGATACGGACAAACAAAACGCAAACATACACAAGCAAACAAATACTTATACAATATAAAGACAAAATGTTCGTTTGACAATGAGTATATATTTTCGAGGCAATTGAGTGGCCCTGCAAAGGACCGATGGACATTTGTTAACCCAATCAAGTTAACATACAAAGCATCGTACTTGTCTTTTTCTGTTCCTCTAACTTCGTCTGACAGTCGGACCCTACATGAAGAATCTCTTCAGACAGCCTTGCCTTTCCACATAAATCCTTATTTTTTAAATAGCCGTATCTGTTATCTCCGTGATAGCCCATGATGATTTCACACATGGGATAGTCCGGGCTGAACAGCAACCCCGATATTAGGGTAGAAAAATCAACGTTTGTCCACATCTTCTCGTGAAAACAGGTGAAATCAATGAGGTGATCCACGAGTACTTATAGTCTAAGGCCGGTTTGAAACGGATTGATTTCTTTTACCAATCCAAACGCACGTTACAAAATTCAGTCAGAGAGCTGAGGCTTCCTTCCAATAAGAAGAGAGCTGCGTGTGAGGTCAGATACCCTATATAGGTGCGCTAGTGTCCGTGCACAGTGAATCGATCCGACATAGTTGAACCATGGCTGAAACTAAGAAGACGATGTATTGGGGTGCTCCTGCGGAGGAGACGAGGAGTAATGTCATGGCTGCTACCAAAGCAACCACAGTTATAGTTCCAGAAGAGAATGATTTTATTTGGGATTCTATCGATTTTATCTCCTCTTCGCAAGAATATGTACCGGTACCAGCACCTTGACCGCCTTCTCCTTCCGTATCTGAAGAAGAAGATTTTAGACAGTGACAGAAAGAAGAATTGGACAAATTTTTGCAACATCAAAAAGAAGCAGAACAAACCTATGCCATTCAATAGCAACAACAAGAAGAAGGAAAAAGAAACGAGATGAAGAAGAAGAGAAGAGAAAGTGCCAAGAAGATGAAAGACAATGAAAGTCAAACGGTAACAGTGCTACTAGACATTTTGGCAGAGTTAAGGTATTTTAGACAAATATATCAGACTTCTTTAACTCGACCCTAGAGGAAAAGACCTTCCATAGCCAAAGATTCCAACCCAGTGATCACTCTCTCGACGCTGCCTACTCATGCGAGGCCATCGGAAGCAGTAATCACTACCAAGTCATCGACAGTAGCAGGTGAAGAAGTAGGACTTAGTCATGGCAAAGGTATAAGGCAGTTAAATATAATTGCCTCCAGTTCACAGTTTTTTTTTACAAAACCAAACACACATCAGTCCTTTTCAGGGCTATCAACCTGTCTAGAAAAGAGTGATACGAAGGACAAGAACAAATTCATTGCTCAGCTTGTCAGCAAACATTTGTCATCCCTGCGTGGTACCAACACCATCTAATGACGCAAAGTTTGCTGCAGAAAAGTGCTTACCAACTGCTGATATTGTGCTCTGCTTGTGGAGAACTCATACAAGCCAACAACCCCAGAGCGCACATTTGTCGAGGAAAGAAACGATGTCATAACTGTCACTAAATCGTGGAGTTGGAACATGAATGATACATTCAAAACTACCAATCGAAACAGGGCGAGGAGGATGAAAAGAAGAAAGGGAATTTCACCTTTTTCAATTCCGAATGCCTGCAAGAGATGGGCATTCAGATTCCTAATTTCTGCGTGACATTCAAGCGTACGAGAAGTACATCCAAGAAACCTTTTGTTATCGCCCACACTGAAGCAAGATTCTAAGAGGGCATGAAAAAATCTTTCGAGAAACGAACACGTTTGCCGATTTCGCCCGATAGATCTTAGACTCTCTCGACGACACTGGAGTCAAAAGAACATTGAACATTAAGGAGACAGCCATCGCTATTTTACGGTGATGGCTTACAATTTCTCGGGGTGCGATGGACAATTTCTTCTGAAATTCTGTGCAGAACAAGGCACCTAATGTCCAAATCACTCTAAACGGAGCCAAATCATCTCCATGCAAGTGGCACAAGTACAGTGTAAAGATTCCATGAGTTATTTGGCTATATCTTTGAGTCGAATGATTAAATCGTTTTGGAATGACGAAAATGGCTAAAGGATATTAACTCATTTTTTTCAATACCGAAGCCAATCAACACGCCGTCGTGCCACATTTACCTAACGCTCACTACTACGACCCCGACAACACGAGCATCAACCAACAAGAAGTTTTCTACGCCTGGTACTGCTTGAAAACTTATGATCCAATTGACTTTCAGGAATAAATGTGAAAGAATTGTCGTTTCGACTTGGACATTTCACAGCGTTGCTGTGGTAAATTTAAGAACTGTTGTGGAGCACGGGGAATTGATCCTTTGAAAGAAGCCTGTACTATAGCAAAAACGTGGGATTTAATTTGCAATACTGTAAGTTCCTTTTTTTCATTTTCACTTTGTATTCTAGGGAAATAAATTATTTGCTAAATTTTACCAAGTTTGTTGTCTTTCACTCTTTTTGTTACTTATTTTAAGATCATAGACACGTAACAATAGTCATTTCTCCAGTACTGACACTAATACCATAGCGATGCTATGCGTATAAAACGCTACAGATGCGAAAGAGCTACCACTCGTTACCGAGCACCTTGCCTCTTTGCTGGATTTCATTGTCAACGTGATACTGTGCGCCTCCTATCCTACGAATCTCGTACATGTCTACGCAAACAACATCCATCAAAGAAGAATACACGTTGCCTGTAGTTTTGCCTGGCTACTGCGACTTTGAAAGTTGATTCCAAAAGTGCAAAGGAAAATGGCCAAAATATCTTTGATTACGTACACCTGAAGAATCAACTTGCGAGAAGGAGATAAAGTCAAATGCTTTAGTTGCGGTCTGTCACCACACGAGTATGAGCAGAAAGACTCGGCTTGCCTGGAACTTGTCCGATGGTCTCCGCACCGTCATTACTTTCCTTTAGTGGGACTCAAGCAATAAGTGCCTACTCATCTTCTGCATACCTTGTTGTTTCAGAAACCAGGTTGCTAGGAAGTATTTAAGCCTAATTTGAAAAGTAATATTCAAGGATTGCCAAGCGAATTGCAAGACAAGATCTGCAAGGAAGTTTGGATCGGACTTGTAATAGTAAGATCTCTTTTTGTGACTGTGGAACAATTGTGGCAAGAAATTCACAAAAGGAAAGTGAAAAAGTGAGCAGAGTAATTAGATTTCTCTTGATTAAGACTTTGAATTTCAGAGTATTCCTCTTTATATCATTTACATTAGAAGATTTTGTTGCAATTCTTGAAAGTTATCCTCATTGGCATTCGTCAGAAATTAGTCTCTATATTGTTCACTTTAACTTTGGGACAAGATTTTGCATAACTAAAGACATTCACAATTTGCCCGACTTGGGTATAAAAGCTTGCTGACATGCCACGACCTTTATAATAACTTCGCAACAGAGTCCTTCGAAGAAAATCAATGACCATAATCAGACATTGTAGGATTACCAAAACGTTTTACAAGAACGAACGGTTTCCTTTGAATATTGGACGCCATGTGGAGTGTGTGTTAGTGACTTCATTTCTAGTTTTCCGTTTATCAGTAGGTTGCTTGTGGACTATTTACAAACAGTACCTACAAAGACATCATGGTAGCTCCTTTAAATGTGCATGAGACACTTATTCTGTTAAAAGCGTCGCGCTTTCGTATCGATACTTCTCAGCCTCTACGTGAAGATAACATTCGTAAAACTTTATCGACTTGGGATGCTTATGAAGATGTGTGTGTAGCTTGTGACCTACACCCTCACTGGAAAGATGTACGTGACAGGAAAAGTGTTGGCTTCGATGTTAGGACGCAAGAAGTGACTGAATATGCAAAAGCCATTTGTAATTGATTCCAGTAAAAAGTGGACTTTAAACGTCAAGTGAAAAATGTGACATTTAAACCCGTGTTAGAAGTGAGAGAAGAACCCGACACAGAGGAAAACTAACTTCAGGATAGCAGTACCGTCGTCGACATTGATACGAATAAAAATCCATTCTAGTAGGACAAATTAGAGACTGTCAATAGTGTAGAGTCTCAAAGAACATTACATAGTGTCCCTAGAAATTCTACGACACCACACATTCATCGAAAATGTTGTACTGCGACTTGTATGTATTGCATTTTGATCGTTTTATTTTGCATGTCAACCATGTACTTAACCATTTGGCTCTTATGTAATTTTGTATAGCGTGACAAAATCGCAATCTGTAAACATGTACTGAAAAGAAAAAAATATCTTGTCTAGGATAAGTTAGAAAATTGTGAACACTTCGCTATGGCTACATCCTTCTTTTCTACCTCTTCCTCTGCTCTCAAAGTCTTTGATGAAAAGTTAGATTGTTCGAGTTGGGAGGTACTGTACCTTCACCATCCGTTTAACATGTTGATTGCTGGACCGAGTGGTTCAGGCAAAACCAAATCTGTCAAACGTTTGATCGAGGACGAAATCATTTGATCGATTGTCCACCCCAACGCATCGTGTGGCAATCGGCTTACAATCAGCCTCCTTCAAGAGGTCAAGGAGAATCCATCGTCTGTATGGAAGGCATTCCTCGCGAAGACGATGGGATTGTGTCTGACATGAGTCCAACACATCTGGTAATCTTCATCGACATGTTAGGAGAAAACGAAGAAAAAATTAAAATTTTGTTTACACTCAAAGGGCATCATCGTAATGCCAGAGTCATTTACATTACCTCGAATTTGTTTCAGCAAGGTAAAGCCCATCGTACAATCAATCTCAATGCTCATTACGCAGTCTTATTTAAAGGTCCTAGGATATAAATTGCAAGTGCAAGTGTTAGCCAAACAGTTAGGAACTCCTTGGCTGACTTGTGCGTAAAGCAATGCCACTCAAACACCTCATGCTCTTTACTGGTCGATTTTAAACGCAACACTCCCGACTATTTGCGATTTCGTACCCATCTGATGTCAAGACGGAGGACCGGTCGTCTAAACGCCTCCGTCGTCTTAAAAAAACTATAAAAACCTCCGACACTTTTTGTTTGTCTCACACATTGTCAACATGACTTCCTTTCAATCTCATATTTCAGCCAAATTGATTCGTGCCCTGTACGGCATCAGTCACGAAGAAAAATCCACAAATGCGTGCTTGTGTCTTAGAAGCCAGTCTCAAAGAAGTCTTACGATGATTTACGATGACAGCGTGTAAACTACTTCAAGGCATCACTCACATTCCTCATCAAAGCAAATGCTTTTTTGACCAACATAAAGTAGCCTTGTCGCAACAGTCAGATCCAACATCGATACTCAAACCATAAAGCAAATCATTTTGAGACCTGGAGGTAGATTCTCTCTAGGAGGTGTCATAATTAGTTCCCTCTTAAAATGGGATCCTAATGCCTCAGCAGCAGTCCCCACCCCCACCCCCACTTCTACACAAAGACGTTCCAAGAAGAAAAAAGTGGTACGACCAGGGACATCCACATAAAAAGAAAAGTACCAAGAAAAATGAAAAGTCCGAAGAAAACAGCTTCTACCCGAAAGAGAGGCAGTGCAGCCCGTATGCAACCTTGCTCCCCAACCACGACCCTCGGTGACTGTGTTTCCAGCAGTAGCTTCTTCCACTTCGCCGTTGCTTGTGATGCTAGCCAAACCCGATTTGACACGCGTCTTTCCCAATTGGATGAAATAATGGAAACCCGTTTGTAAAGGAAGTTTTCCTTCGGCGACGACCTCTTCTTCTTCTTTAGCAGCAGCGGCAGCCAATAAAAAGTACCCTTCATCAAGATCAAAGTTCAAGAGAGATCAGGTGTGTTACAGAGTTTACTGGATGTATCCAAGCAAGAGCTGTCACGATTTAGTCCATTGAAAACCCCTTAATGTCGAGTGATGCCCATCATGAAAATGATACGACATACCGACAATCAGTGGAGACGTATTCCAGTATAAAAATGCCCGTGCCAGACGATTCGCTTCAGTATTTGTTTGCTCCTGAAAGTAAAAAGATGTCACTCAAAAAAGTGCACACCACCACTTTCACTATCCTGTCAAAAACGGAAAAGGAAAGGACTTCCTCATCGTTCAGCTAAACATTGGGATGTGTTGTCGGTCTTGTCGAAAGCCCCACCACCATTTCGAAAACAACTCATTCAAACTGCCCCAAAAAGAAATCATCGATGCTTTTAGTGAATGCCTTTTGAATGACTTGAAAGGAACGATATCTTTATCTAAATGCCAGAAAGAACGCTCAGAGATTCATCGAAACGTCCTTATACCAAATGTCCAAAAGACAATACCCATCAGTCAAAAGAAAAAGTTTTTGGTGCAACGCAGAGGATTTTTAATGCCCATGCTAATAGGACCCTTGATCAAAGGAGTGACTGGAGCGTTGCTTGGAGGACGTACCGGAAGTATTTTACCCAGTGGTCCGAGATAAGGAGGAAGAAGAAAATATAAAGGAAGCTTTTGGGGAAAAACATCATACGTGTACTTTGAAGGACGAAAACCGAATTTATTGCCCTACAAACGATGGCTGGAATTCCATCATTGGCAAGAGCAAAGGACCCCTCATTTACCTCCCAATCCTAATCCGACCGAGATGTCACAGTTACAACAGAAATTGCAATCGTTGATCGATCGCACCGACTAGTCAGAAACGGAAAAATCTCAGCGGTATGGTCAAGTTTTGTAACGTTTAACTCTTACACCAGAAAGCTTTAGACCAAACATCAAAACCGACTCTGTAAGATTTCAAGGCTATGATGAAAGTCAATAGCCACCGCCACCACCAGTGACCAAGACAGACGCAGACACACGGATGCCAGAGGATGAAGATGCACGAGAAGTATTTCAAACGTCGTCGGCTCCCATCCCGAGTACGATTGCAGTGTCCTTGTTGACCCCTTCCCCAACTCCTCAACAAGAAGAACTCAAAGCTTGGGTTAAAAAAGATGATGTCGACCCTTTCTGGGATAGAAAAAGAAAGAAAGGAAACCAGAAGTGAATAAAGAAAGCAAGAAAACGGCGATCCCATTGCCACCACCATTCATGGCTCCTTTCTCAGTGGCACGTCGGACAAGCCAAGCAGTTTCCAAATCCCAAGAAAGCAAGAGTAGCTCAGTGAACAGTGGGTGACTTATTGAAGAGACTCCTGATTGAGAATCTTTTTTTCCAGCATTTACTACAATTCTGAACATCCTGCAGGTTACGGATGAGTTCAAACATTGTATCCAGCTGCCAAAACCCAACTGAATACTGTGCATTTACCCGAGATGCACCGATGATTATAAGAACAAGCACGTACACGTTACAAAAATCCATTCGACAAAAAATTTCCATAAGTAGAACCAAAGTAGAAGGCATCGATTATCAATAGCAAGATGATTTTGCCGATGTCTCTCAATTGACCACCCACAATCGTGGCTACAAACATTTATTTTGTGTCATCGATTTATTTTCCAAATTTGCCTGGGTCGTGCCTTTGACTTCCAAAACGAGCTCAGAGTTAATGTGAGCCTTAACTCTGGTGTTGAAACAAAGCGGTCCTCACTCTCTCCTATGGCAAACCGACAAAGGCACCGAATTTCTGAACCAAGCTTTCCAAAAAGAATTAAGGAAAGGAGACACCCATTTTTTCACCATCTAGAATCCCGAAACCAAAGCCAATATCGTTGAACGTTTACAACGCATTTTAAAAGAACGCATATGGAAATAGTTTACTTATCAACATACCGTCAAGTACATCGACGTCTTACCACGTCTGGTTAAAGCTTCCAACCAATCTTACCAGCGACTGTTTGGAGCGTATCCTACTGCTGTACCTAAGAAACATGGACTGTGAACGACAAGAGATAGGGTGCATATTGGAAAAACCAAAGTCACCTTTGACAAAGGTTATGTACCGAACTGGACCACCAAATTAGTTCGTGTCACTAGACGAGTGCGTGGCCGTCATCCTCCCGTCTATAAATTGGAAGATTTGAACGGCGAAGTGTTTACAGGAACGTTCTACTTGATCGAGTTACAAAGAGTGACCAAAAGAAAAGACGACGTTTACGACATCAAAAGCATTCTCGACCAGAGAACCCCTAGAGTAGGCAAACGGCGAGTGAAAGGAGTAAAAGTGCGTTGAAAAGGATATCCTCCGAGTTTTGATTCTTGGATCGACGCTTCGCTAGTCATCGACAATAAAAAGAACTGACCATCATGCCGTTCAACACAGCAGCAGCAGCGACTGCTCTTTTTCAGAGTTCTTTTCTACAAAGCAACCCTGTGGTTGTGGTGCGACGATCGTGTGGCTCAAACGCAAAACGTCTTTTTCTGCCAAATCTTTGTGGCAGATTGTGTCATCGGTGTCGCCGTTGCCAATTTGAGTTTGTAACAAAGAGATGAGCAATTGTGGACCATTTTACTCAGCAGATGCATCGGTTACCTTCTACCCAATCTTTCCCCGAAATATTCAAGTAACAACAGGAGCCTTGCGGCCAACACCAGTCACCCCCAAAACAGCAGCAGCAGCAACCCTCCTTTGAAATCTCCTTTAGCCTCTAGTGACTCCTCAGAGAGCAGAACCCTCTAATAACCAACTGTACTTAACGTAGCCAGTGGCAGTTTCATGGATGTGTTTCCCAACAATACCTTAAGCTTTTTTACGCCAAATTACATCCAACTGGATCACGAGGCGCATTGGGAAGTGGTTTTGGTAGAAATCATTCCTCATACTGTCGACATCCTGAACAATCAAGTGCAACAATACTTTAATGAAAACGATCCAAGTTTTTACGAATCCAAAAGACCACCGTCAACCAATCCTCTATGCCACATCTATACACATGACAATTCCTGCAGGCTATTACTTTGGAGCTCAACATCTGGTGGCAACTCCCTGGACAAAACTAAAAGAAGTGTCCTTATCCAGTGCCACAAAATAGCTCTTCTCCTGCTAATGACATTGGCGGATGCCAAAATCATGTCCATCACTTTTTTCCCTGCTTATTTGATATTTTGTGTGGATACCTCAGAATAGCCGCGAATTCCAAAGACATCTACAACAACGATCGATTTCGTTACCCTGTAGAACTGGCCGAAGGATTGAATTTGATCTTTGTGGACTCAGATGTGGTTACAGAAAGTCATTCCTTTCAAAGTAGATTCTGCCGTGGCTGCTTACGATGAGGGTGGAAACACGTATCATGTTCACCGTGATTTTGTACATCCTTATTATTTACCTGTCAGTAAGTCGTATTTCGACAGTGTCAACATTGGTAAAAAAAACAATACCTGGAACAAAATATTCCATTCTCCAAAGAAAAGTCACGGTGAAACTACATTTTTGAAAAAGATTCTCTGACGACTTGTAAGTTATGTATTCTGTGTACCGAGGAGTCGCCCGACAACGAGGACACGGTTTAGGAGATATACTAAAATCTGCGTTTCGTTCTGTGGCTCCCATCTTGAAACCGATTGTGATGCAAGGATTGCACGCTTTTGAAAGATGCCGCTTTGACGCAAGAAAATGAATTTTTCCAAAATATCCTCATCCACAAACAAAATTCCAAAGAAGCCTTCTTGAGAGCAGGAAAATGTGTTGCTTCAAAATGGAAAATACATTTGGGTCGTCGAGAGACTCCTATCAATGCGCTGCACGCTGCTGAGCAAAGCAGCCCTTCTTCATTCAAGCCACAGCAAGAACAAGGTAGAAAGAGGCGACAAAAACCACCCAGAATTCATAAATACGTTGCGAGAAAGACTAAGAAAAGAACATCCAGAGAATTAATCGTCTTTGATTATTAAAAAGAAAAGAACGATGCACCGACATTCTTGCAACTGTTCCAGGTCAGAACTGGATCTGTTAGCCGTGCCACCCACCTCGATGAATATGCAAGATTTCCATTGGTAGAATTACATCCCATCTCCATCGAGGTCGAAGTCAGTCGAGATGGCCAGACCATGTGTACCAGACCCTTCGAACCTACCTTTACGTAGAAGAATTACCTCAAACAGGTGCCAACAGCAGCCACGGTATTTCGTACGACGATTATGCAGGAGGTTACACTTTGTGGGATTTTGATTTCACTAATGAATGGGCCAGTGGCGAGGGACGTTTTCACCCTATAAAATCCGGCCAACTTCGTATGGAACTTCAGTTTGCAGAACCTCTACCCAACACGTTGAACGTTATCTTACATGCAGAATTCAACAATACTCTGGAAATCAAAAGCTTGAGGGAAGTGATTACTATGCCTCTTTCGACTATGGAACCACTTTGAAAATGGGGGAGAAGGATGTCTTTGAACCAGAACAAAAAGAAAAAGAAAAATACAAAGAGGACATCAGGATGTCGAAATGGTCAGAACAAGAAGAACATTTATTCTTCTGTTTTGTTACGTACAAGGCTAAGAAAATTACTGCGTGGACCCAACAACATTGTTATAGATGTCAAAACGATTATTCTAGTCAAATTCAACAGGATAAATGCATTATGATGAGCCAAGAGGAAAAATTGGAAGAGTATCTGGATGATGCTTGGATTCTCATATCGGAAGAAGCAGTGTTGCATCAGTGGTATAAAGACTTGCGTGACAATTCCTCCTATCCAATGACCTCTCTAAAGATCCAACGCATCGAATATATCTTTCCACAGAGTACGGAGACGAAGCATAGAGTCATTTACTCGACAGTGATTTTCAAGGAAAAATGTCTGGATTTAATTGATGGCTGTGGAAGAAAAGCAAAATGGATACCTGGGAACTTCATTGCCTTTTGACAAACAGTTCGTACACAGCTTGTTGGAATCCTGTCGTGTGCGCTAAATATGAGCTTCCTCATCGTAAACCTAAAGACATTCAAGTTACATCATTAACACCGACAACATTAATCAACCAGGAACCCACTTGGTGGCCGTCTACATTTTCAACGATCATAGTGTGGAGTATTTCGATTCTTATGGATTACCACCTTTGAAAGACGATATTGTTGACTTTATATGAAGAAATGCAAAGACGACTCGATTCAACAATGTGAGATTATAAGGAATAGATTCTATGGTCTGTGGACAATATTGTGTCTATTTTCTTCATCAACCCAGTCTTGGATATCTCTTAGAAGATTTAGTGACTTGTTTTGATAGTAACTAGTGAACACAGTTATATTTTGTCTTAATCAAGGAAACGTAGGTGCATCGATCGCTAAATGACATAAATCAGTGCAAGTCGGGAATGACTTCACAACGCTGTCAACCTTGTAAATATGTTTTTGTTTTCGAAAAAATGTAGACTTGTTATTTGTATTGGAAAAGTTTCTTGTTGTGAATACAAATGTTGTATTTTTGAACATTGGTCAGTTTTTTATATTGACACTCTGTGAATATATGCTCTTTCACCTCTCTGTCCCTCTGTGTCATGTTAGCCATGGCGTTCTTACAAAACCAAAGAAATGTTTTACATCGCGTCCGCGTTTGGGACATACAATGCGGTGCAGTCGCCAGTCTGACACTCAATCATTGACTTCTCAACAGATAAACATGCCTTCAAAATTTTGGTAGGTTTGGTGTATGGTTGTATGTATTTGTCGTTTTCTAGTGAGTTTGTATGTAAAATGTGAAGGGATTGTTTCTTTCAGGTCCGCGCAGTACATGTTTTCATTTTTTTAGGGTATTGATGGTGGTGTGTATTTTAGTTTGTGTTAGGGGTGTTTTCCTCCACGTCGGTGCTTCAGTCGTTCATGTGTCAACACTAAACAAATGAGCAGACTACAGAAACTGCTTGAGCTCCAGATGCACCTCGAATATGCTCATCGCCTAGTGGACAAGCTGACTATGGAAGCAATACAAGATCAAAAAAAAAAAAAGAAAGAAGAGGAGGAAAGTAAAAAGACGGTCCTGCCCCATCTGATCATGTGGCAGACCTGCGAGGTCAAGCCTGTGGCGAGAACACGACAACTATCACAACGATAACCACCACAACAAAGGGTCGCTGTCCCACCAACAGAAAATAGGAACCTGGAGTTGGAGCGACAGTGTCAAAAGTGGCAGTCCCAACGATCACAACAAAGTCCAAGAAAAGTTTCGAAGGATGGGACATCCAGACTTAATACCACAGGATGAAAAGAAGAAGACGAATTTCCTTCAAAAAGCAAGAACATGGTGAAAAAACTGGAGGAAATAGAAGAAGAAGAACCCGACAGCCTTGTCTCGAAAGATATATTCATTGCCATTTTTTGGGGTCTTTATATTGCATAAGTATTTGTTTGTTTGTTTATGTATGTCTATGTTTTGTTTGTCCTCTCTCAGCCCCTTTGTCTCTATAAAATTGCACGTAAATTTTCCATACATACCTAGAGTAGCCCGTATTGAGGTCAACTCGAACACTGTTACTAATTTACTACAAGGTCTACCACTTGTAACACTGTTGCCATTTTCCCTAGTGTCCAGTACCGTGACATCACCTATGTTAAATTCCCACTGTCCCCCACGTGCCATTCCCATGTTAAATTCCACTCATGCCATTCCCATCTTAATTTCCCATTGTCTTTATAAATTATTTTCCTCCATTTCAATGGTAAGCCCCATTGTCCCTAAAGTGCCCAATGTAACTACTAACGTCATTTGCTGTAAAATGTTATGTTTGACGTAAGACAATATAGAAATTGGATACAGTTTTTATCATTATAGAACATGATTTGTCTTACGTAACTTTAATGCATTTACATATTGTTTTCCTCTGCATATTCAAACCTCCCACTTATGTCCATGACACCCACGTCTCTCTCTTAAGTAAACAAAAAAAGACAAAAATCTATTATTTTGCTGTATATTAAATAAAAGAAGAAAAAGAAGACGAGGATGGTGATGATGATGCTGAAAAAGTGTAAGTAGAAGAAAGGATGGTAGAAGAAGAAGCTTTTAAAAGGAGTCGACAACATTCAATGGTCCAAAAGCAGAAGTACACTGGTTTCAATGTAACCTGATGACAAACGGGAAGAAAATATATTGTTGCCTTTTTATCACTGAGGGCATATGATGAGGAGGCTGAGAAAACAAATATACAAATTTAGTTTGTTATCATATGCGGTTTCAATGAGACAAATGGCTAGTGTCAATAGCTATTCGTCTATTTGGGTCATGACTTCTTAGAAAGCATAAAAGACAATATAACTTTGATGATTGCAATGTTGATCTGGATGTAGTTTTCGAGATTCCTAACAGCTTATTGGAAAAGAGGAAATACACACATACACATAACTCTCTCTCTCTCTCTCTCTCTCTCTCTCTCTCTCTCT
>JAECUM010037069.1:0-12072 GCA_016617855.1 Megalonaias nervosa
TATTCCGCATGATTAGATGCTGCCTGGCTTTTCCAACGATTATTTTCGAATAGTTTACCTCCCTCAAATAATAGCCTTGCCCCCTACCAGACTGTAAATACGAAAATGATTACTTATTTTTCTCTCCCGTAGTTTGCTTGTAAACATGGCTGCACTTTAATGGTCGTTTTATTCATTCGACCATTGTGTTTTGGCACGTGACCAAGCTATAATCGTCATTAAAGGACACTTAAAGGGAGATGTGTCAAATTTAATTTTAGGTACTCTAAATCTTTAAAACTGATTTTTGCATGCCTTCAGAATCTTGTAACCAGACTGCATATTTAGGATAGAGTCTGGTATACATTCTAATATCAAATATCTAGTATCAAATAAATCAAGATTGCCGCTATCGCTTAACCGGCTTGAGGCAGCTGTCCCGGATTTTTGTGCCGTTTTCATGATCTATGTGCTTGTTGTCTGTCTTCGTCTGCGTTATTGTGTTCATCATGCACTGGCTGTTCTATTCGAATGTGTTTCTTCATCTTCTTGCACTGGAAACGAGAAAAATTAGACTTTTCTCAGCTGTCTTGCTCCCCTGTTGCAGTTCCCTTTTTTATCGAACAAGCCGCCATCACGTGATACTCGCCAGTCCACCCGTTTATGCTATGATGGACCCTTATTAATTGCGTTAAATGACCACTCCTTGGCTCTCCACAGTACATTGTGCACTAGGCTAAACGACCTGGGACTACATTCATCATTCCATAACTGTAAACGGAAGCGAAAAAAGAAGCGTTGTTTCAAAGCTGGCTGGCGTAGAACAGGAAGAAGAATTCCAGTTATCTCCCTTTCGCCCTTTCCAGCACAGAAATTTAAAAATTCGGCCGTTAATTTAAACAACCTAATTCAAATTCCAATTAAATCGTCAACCTTTGTGTCAACTATCGAAAAGATACCACTGCGCATCGCATTATTCAACGCCCAGTCAGTAGGATCATCGGAAAAGCGCACAGAAATAGTTAATTTTATCAACGATCAGAATATCGACGTCTTTTTCCCATGCACATCGAAACTCCTAGATTCCATTCACGTTTTCAACCTCAAACAGTCAGTTAGCCAAACCACCCATAAACATGGTCACATTTTAGACTGGATTCTTTACAGACCTGATGATAATATTCTTCAGTCCTCCCTGGTGTCCCACGAACTTTCATCAGATCACCTCTGCATTATATGCCATCTTGACGTATCAGTCCCTAACCCTCCACCTTTATTCGCTACTAAAAGAAACCTCCGTATGATAAACAGAACCAAACTAATGCATGACATCCAAGCAAACCTAACAACTAGCTTACCTCCTACAGCAGAACAACTCGATAACTGCCTGCGTTCATTGCTTGATAAACATGCCCCAGCAACCAAGTGCAGAGTAGCAATTCAGAAGTGTTCTTCGTGGTATAGCAGTGTTAGGGACCAGCTTCGCACTGCTAAAAGAGACCGCCGTAAAGCTGAGAGGCTTTGGCTTTCCACCAGACTCACTATTCATAAGCAGATCTATGAGGCCGCTAAGAAGAATGTCACAAACATAGTCCATGCAGCGAAATCAGCCCACTACAGTACTAAGATCACGGAATGTTCCAGCTGCAAAGAGCTATTCGAGATTACTAACAAGCTAATGTCAAGGAACAAATGTACACCACTTCCAACTACCTTCTCTCTAGTCGACCTTCTGGACCTGTTTGCAAATTTCTTCCGTGACAAAGTACAAACCATCAGAGATAAGCTTGACAACACAATTTCAATTGACTCGTCACCATACAGTTGCGATACAGAATTTCAGCGGCAACCGTTAGCAGCATTTGAACCTGTCTCTATGGATTTAGTACGTACAATCGTGAGGAAGAGTGCACCAAAGTCATGCGAACTTGATCCGATTCCGACATCACTGCTGCTTGAGTGCTAAGATCCAATATTACCTTCACTAACTGATGTTATTAATATCTCTCTCTCATCTGCGGAATTCCCATCATTTTACAAAACTGCCATTGTAAAGCCTCTGCTGCAGAAACCAACACTCGACCATAATGATTTAAAGAACTACCGCCCAGTTTCTAATCTCCCATTCATGTCAAAAATCTTAGAAAAAGTTGTTCTATCCCAACTTGTATCTCATCTGAATTCAAACAGTCTTTTTAGCAATGTACAGTCTGCATATCGCCCTTGCCACAGTACTGAAACTACTCTTCTGAAAGTAGTCAATGACCTTCTCTCTGCTTTGGATAGCGGAAAGATTACAGTCCTCACTCTCCTTGACTTGTCTGCAGCATTTGACACTATAGACCATGATATATTACTTCACCGTCTCCAGCATATATTTGGCATTCATGATACGGCCTTTCTATGGTTCAAGTCCTACTTGGTCAACAGGACACAAATTGTGTCCGCAAATGGTATACACTCCAGCCCAGTTGATCTATGTTTTGGTGTTCCACAGGGGTCTGTTCTTGGACCTGTTCTCTTCATTCTATACACTCAGCCACTCTCAAGTGTCATAGATCATCATCCAGTGTCTCACCAATTGTATGCTGATGACACCCAAATATACAAATCTAGCCATCCAACTGAAGTTGATGCTACCATCCAAGGCGTAGAGAGGTGCATTTCCGATGTGAAATCATGGATGACATGTAACAAGCTGCAGATGAATGATGGTAAAACTGAAGCCATTCTGATTACAACACAAAGACTTTCTCATTCACATCCTTTACCTCAGACAATAAATATCAGCAACACCAACATTAAATTCACACAGTCAGGACGAAACCTCGGTGTTACTCTTGACAGTACTCTCTCATTGCACCAACATGTCATGAACATATGCAAGGCTGCATATCTTGAACTGAGACACATCAGCTCCATTCGCAAGTATCTTTCAGTTGATGCCACTAAAACACTTGTGTGTTCCTTAGTACTTTCAAGACTGGACTATTGTAACTCAATTCTGTCTGGTTCGTCTCAATATCTACTCCAAAAACTTCAAAAAGTTCAAAACACAGCTTCTCGGATCATCCTTAGAGTACCACAATCAGAGCACGCCTCTCCCCTGCTCTGTACCCTACACTGGCTATCCATACGATCCAGAATTAAACACAAAATTTGTTCTCTGTGCTACGTTTCACTGACGGGCTCCAGTCCAACATACCTATCTGACCTCACCCATGTGTATACACCTGCAAGATACTTACGCTCCTCTTCTGACACTCGTATTCTCATTATTCCCACTATGAAAATGAAATCATATGGACAACGCTCTTTTGCATACCAGGGCCCAGCAATGTGGAACGAATTGCCCACTGTACTTAGACACAAAGACACAGTGATCTCATTCAAGAGTGCTCTTAAAACTCACCTATTTCAACTGCAAGAACAGACTTAAAGACCTAGTAATGCATCCTTATAATGTATCCTTCTTACCTTAAATATTTACAGCATGTTTTCTGTTTCTAATTTCGTGGTGTTTGTTTTTATTTTTGTAATCATATTATATATGTTTTTTTAAGTGTTGTCAAATGTTGTAAAGCGCTTAGAGCTTCTAAAGATTAGGCGCTATACAAAGTCCTCATTATTATTATTATTATTAAACCTGATAACAAATAAAGGAATATCAAAAGAAATGGTTCACATCATCACCCAGACACATTTGTTTCATTGGGTAATACGCATTAAATGCAGCACAATTCAGCTAAGTTTTACGCTTACTAGTTTATTCTTTGTTTTGTTTTTGCAATTAACTTTATCCTGTCAAATACTCAAGGGGACACTAAAATCAAAGAAACCTACGACAAATGTTTAACTTGTACTATGGTACACAACAAATCCATCCACCAGAAATTAAAGGAACACTTAGGCTATTCTGAAATAGGGTACAAAAGTCTTATGTGGGCAATTCAAGCAATTCAGTTTGGCCTGTAATGGAGTTAGCTTTGAAAGCTGAGTCAGCTTAATTAATTTAGGTAACATGGAAGAAAATAAATGCAAAACAACTGGGAATAAACATACGAGTTGTTTCCTGACTCAGAAACGTGACTAGGCTGGTGTACGTTTGACGTATAGAACGGGACTGATATTTAAATAGAAAGGTATAAATCGTCTTATTGTGTCTCTAATTCTAGTTTATCGTGGAAGTTTTAGATATGTTACATTTCCAGTCTATATGATAATCACCACGGCTATATATTAGGTGTCTTGTTCAACAAATTAAATCAGGCAATAAGAAATATTGATATTTGGAATATTTGAAGAAGGATCGCATCAAAGGTAAGTGCCATGATACCAAAATCTTGATAACTAATGTCTGATAAGAACAGAGAGCGAATTTCCATCCCAGTTGTTTTGTACCGTTACACATGACCAATATTTTGTTTGTTTTGTATTTGATTTGATAATACAGAATGAAATTCACTGACAAGCATTGTTCGCAGAATAATCATTCTTCTGCGATACGTCCATTGAAACGGATATGACAACGAACATTGTAATCTTCTATAATTGAATAGATTAAACTGATATTTT
Source organism: Megalonaias nervosa (assembly GCA_016617855.1). Lineage (NCBI taxonomy): Eukaryota > Metazoa > Mollusca > Bivalvia > Unionida > Unionidae > Megalonaias > Megalonaias nervosa. The sequence continues at coordinate 4,555 of JAECUM010037069.1, forward strand.
TGAGAATCGCAAAGGGAATTTTGAGGATAATTCTTTAAGGAACAAAATAGTGTAATTTTCTAATATATCTTGTGAAATCCTACGATACACTTAATACTGAAATATCAGGAAGTAACGAGATAAAACATTAGCAGACAAATCATTTATTTCATATAGTTTTCTTGCAATTTCTCTCTCTCTCTCTCTCTCTCTCTCTCTCTCTCTCTCTCGCGGATTTTCTGTGATTTATGTGAGCAAGGTCGGTATTTTTTACTTTCTATAATAAATTTCTGTAACACACGTAGACATCAATTCTTTTTTTTAATTAAACTGTTCAGAAATAGACTTTTGCATCAATTTTCCTATTGTTTTCTATTTCACAACTTGTGTATATCTTTCGATCATTTCTCTATTAAATTTATTATTATTATTATTATTATTATTATTTTATTATTATTATTATTATTATTATTGTTATTATTATTATTAACTCTTTTATTAACGTCTCCTGTGTAGCTATAACATACACGACTTCGTTATTTTGTTATATTATCATCAAGCAACTGATTTTGGGACATATGTATCACATAATGTCCTTTGACGAGATTTCAGCATCGTACGATGTTTGTAACGAGACAAAATAAGGTCACTTACAAATTCATATTCTCAAGATACAAGTATGAAGTAGCATACATGAATTCTCTTCAACCTTTATGATTTGATTGTGGTGTATTTTCTATATTCAGTCAAAACTTTTCAAATCTAGTCTCTCCAGCACATGTCATTTTGATCATGATGCTTCGGTCCCAGTTCTCATCAGAACACGCCATTTTGGTCATGACGCCTAGATTCCAGTTCTCATCAGAACATGTCATTTTGATCATGAAGCTTAGGTTTCAGTTGTCAGCATACCATCTGGTCATGAAGCTTAGGACATAACATAGATGACTATACTCATTAAATAAGAACATGTTCAGATTTTACTTTCTACCCACATATACAAATATTCCTAATAACCAAATGTTCACCCAATGTGCCAAAGTTTTCTGAATCAAAATATGTACTTTTTTAACTGAATATTAAATTTTGTTACTTGCGTAGTTGTTTTGGTTTGTGTTTTTGTGGATTTTCCGTTGTTTTTCTTGGGGGGGGGTCGAGTTGGGGGTTGATCGATACGATTACAACAAGTATGCTTAACAACATGATAAATATCCTTAAATGAAAATTTTCTTGTTCTGATTAAAATTATAGGTCAGATAAATAACTGTAAATGTGTTATTAACGTTTAAAAGGTAAAGTATAATAGTTTCTAAAGGTTCAGAGCACGGAAGATACGAATGTTGATGATGAATTCCTTTGGAACACAGCAATAGTGCAGTTAGGTAAACAAATCTCAAAGAAATTGAATTTTTTGGGCCATATTTATTAAATCATTATAAAAAAAAACACTGATAGAAGGTGGATAACTAACGCCTATTCTCCGCTATCGATGAATGTGAAAGGTGAAAAAAAAATGATAATTTAAACGTAGCTTTATAACAAAAACATTATGAAAAAAATTTGTAAATGTCTAAACCTTACGTTTGTGTTTTTAATACTGTAAATGTTTTCCTATTCTTACTTGTTTCAATTGTCTATTGTAGGGCGGTACTCGGAGGTTCACTGGAAATACAGATGTCGGCGATATGGAAGTTTTATAATCCTTATTGGAGTCTACTGTTCCTTTTTCTTAACGTGTATTCAGGTAGGTCCCTTGTAACTAAGCTTTTCATGCCTATAATTGTAGACATTGGTACTACTAATATTGCAAATAGATTAGGGTCTTTGACGAGGAAGACTAGTGACTAAGACCTCTTTTCGCTCATCTTTTTCTGAAGCATATCGGAGTGCAGTTACGTCATGTTTGAGATACGTTAGTCACTTATTAAAACACACTTCCTTCGCTTTGATAGTCAAAAAGGACAGAATTAGCAAATGATAGTTTGAAAAAATATGTATAGTCATGGAGACGAGTTGCTACACACACACACACACACACACACACACACACACACACACAAGATGGGGGCTGGGCATGCGGATGACAGACAACGAGAATTGGGTGATTAATGCTCTCGATGCACAATTAAAAACAAAAAAAGCAAATAATGCACGAGAAAGTGATATAATAATAATAATAAATATTTACGATAAAGCTAATGTTTCTGTCTAAATTGTTCCAACTCTGAAATTTTCGTATAAAACGTGGGTAAAACAAAATATGGATCTCCCAGAGGATCTAAAGCAAAGTGATAGGAAACGTCCGATTGAGAGATGGGAAATGGGTTATCTAAAGATTCAATTACTGGTACATGCCTTCCATGAGAATCTATTGGACGAATCTTTTAAGGAAACATTGCTTCCCATTGCCAAGAGTCTGGTTTAGTCAAATGGAGAGATCCTAATCATGAGATAAAGCCGCTTTCCTTAAATGCAATTTCATGATTTTCATTTAGAGATTATATCTCTTGGATATTAGACTGAGGTTCTCTTCTGTCTCATTTTGGAATAAAATAAACAAATCCATAGGCAGACAAATAGTAGAAAAGTAAGGTAAACGCATTTTGGCTCCAATATTATGCTCATTCTTAGAAAATAACACATTTGGAAAATGGAAAATGAAATAATATCAAGTCTGAGAATTCACGTTTGTCAGAATAGGAGAAGAATCACATTCTGTGCAATTAATAACCATTGTTTGGGGTTTTGTTCGCATACTTGGGAAGAGTGACAACGCTCTTTTTATTATATGATCGTATTATATGATCGCCCTTTGCAGTTAAGTACCTCTGTACGTTTGTATCGGAAGTATTACCAGTAATTCTGGGAATCGAATTACTTCGAGGTGCACAAATATATTCATTATCTATTAAAATGGGTGATACCATCATATCCATGGAAAATGGGTGATAACATTTTTTCCAGGGTAAAACAATCTGGAGACCATTTTCTAATTATCGCATGAAGACATGTAAAATAGATCAATGTCAGTGACATCGTGAAATGCATGCCTCTGTAAAATTATAATCAGAAAGTTCATCTGTTCAAACTAAAAAGGCGCGATATCCCCTGTTCGGAAATAATACTTCTGTTAGATGCATAATCATGTAAAGTTCTGTAAATTCAACGTTTTGTTTTTGTGATTATTGTTTGTCTTGTTTGTATCTCTCTCATGATAGTTTTGTAATATTCGTTGCCAATGTTCGTTTTCTTTTACAATTTTGTTGGTTAATCCCTGATATGCCCATGCTATCCATTGCTGGAACCATGTGTTATTCGTCATTCAGTTTCCTATGATCTTGTTGAAGTTGCATGGAAATTTCTTGCATTGTGAACTGACGTAATTTCTTTAAAACACTCTCTGCAAATACCCTTGGGAATGTTAATGAGTAAGTCAATGTCGGTGGTTCGATATGGATATATGCATGATAAACACCGTAACATTTTTCTTCGATGTTTGCTATGTTGATCAGTCGTAAGATGTTATATCTCCGGATGAATTAAAACTTGCATCATTTATCCTTTGTACTTCCGCAAAGCTCTCCAACCGTAATATTTATTACTGCCGTCCAACATTCATCCTTGGTACTGCCACAGTCCACCAACACTGAATTATATACTGCCACCAAAGAGATTTTAATAAGAATTCAAACACAAATCTAAGGCTATATACACTGGTAACTGCGTGGTTGTTTTTTTTACCCCCTTCTAATGTCGGGTTTCGTGAACGAGCTAACCACGTTCTACACAGTCTTAGACAAGTTTTCTGGTTAAAACCAAACGTTAAAACAATGCGTATCACTTAAAAGGATACGTTTTTTAATTGCTATTGTGATTTAATATGAAACTAGAACAGAGATTTTATATCCTGGTTTTCTTGACTTTAGAAAGTATTTTGTTAGACTGATCTAAAGTATTTCTTTTGTGCTTAACCTTTAGAGACACTAATATTTTTCACACATAATCTCGTGTTCTTTTTATTATTTTCTTTATTTTGCTTAAAGTTTGCTATCTAACATGTAGCGATTTGGTCATAAAATGGGGATTTAAATTTAACTAGTTTTTTGGCCGTTGCAGTTTTATGTAGGTTATGATTTATAAGGTATTAAATATAGGCGGAATTAGGCTTAATTTTTTTTTTTTTTTTTTTTTTTTTTTTTTTTTTGCTGTTGTTATTACTATTGTTATTATTCGCTTTATTACTCTGAAATAGTTGAATCGATAACATGTGCTTAAATATATCGCGCTATTTTTTCTCGCATCCCTATCAAACAAACAGTGCTAGAATCAATCAGAATTCTGAATAAATGTATGTGTTCAGGGTGGGAAAATGTTTGTTGTATAATAATATAGAGTTCTTATTGCAATCTTCATACAATACTTAATAATACTGAAGTATCGTTAGCAATTGTCCCTCGGGATCTTTGGATCCCCTTTCCACCATTATAATGATGTTATCTTAACTCGTATAGATCACAATTAAAACCAAAATTTAAACAAAACAAGATCGCATTGACAAATCCAAGTATTCGCCAGAGCTTTGCTGCAGAACCCTTTTGTACCTCTGGTCATCATTTCAACCATGTTATCATGACTAGAATGTCCCACAATCAAAACTGGAATTTGGCAACAAATCAAGCACATTCAATAAAGAATAAAAGAAACGTATGCAAACGTGTAACTATTTTCCTGTTTCCGTAATCTCATCCTTCATTCTGAAACACGGACGTTGTCTATCTACTATACACCAGATGTTATACAGAACAAACCTTTGGGTAGCCTTATAATGACTATAAAATGCAGATGGCGCCACAGTCTGATACATTACCTTTTTTTCAAATACTGCATCATCCGTAGGAATTTGCAGCAAAATAGTCTTCATGAATATTTGATTCATCACAATGAAAATAGTTCGAAGTGCTCAGTCTTCTGTTTTTCATTGAGATCTTATTACTAGATTGCGTCATTTTAGTTTCATCGTAACATATTAGGTTTCGAACGTGTTCGTCGTTTTTGTTGCCAGCATTGAAAACTGGATCAGTAGATCCTGCAAAAACGTGACTTACTGCACCATATTTGTCACACACACACACACACACACACACACACACACACACACACACACAAAAACAAAAAAAAAAAAAACAACCACCACAGATATTACCCTTTGCACCAACAATTGGAGCTTAGTTTCAGATTCTTATGTGGTTTCGTAAGTTACGGAATTCTATGTTTTTTACAGAACGAGTTTTTAATTAAGTACCACAATTTTGCGTGGCCAGGGGTATTGAAAGAAAAACATACTGAGTATATCTGATCGAAGTTATCTGGATAATTGGAAAATAATAATAGACAAATGAAAACAGGCGCCTTTATTTACCCGTTGTAAGACACAAGTTTCGCCACATGCCGCTATCGCGACGCCTAAGCGATAAGGCTTAATGCGTGCAAGGCTGGTTAAAAATCCAGATCAAAATTAATATGGACAAATATACGTTTCTCTGCTCTCTCTTTATGGTGCCGAAACGGGCATTTTCTGTGTGAATGACATGATGTGTGTCTTTCTATCAATACCATTTTTCTTGCTGCATTAATATTTTGAAAATTTCTTCGAAACAGATTTTTCTACAACTTTCAAAACTATATCAGATCTGGTAGTAATTGTAAATTCCCTTGAACACATATGGAGCCTGCTTTCAAATATTCATAGCCTCGAAAGTTCCATCGTACAGTAATATATTTTTCACTTCTATGGAATTTTTGGGAATTACACAAAATACAACCTGAAGTATAAGGGCAGAAAATTCAATATAGGTATAGGAAACACAGAAAGAGTGATTTCAAACATATTGTACAGGTTTCAAGATTAAATATTTACAACTAATAAAATATCAACAAAAGCTACAGATGAAACAGGCGCAGACTGATAGATATAATATTTATTCATTACAGTTCTTCAGATTATTCCATAAAATAGCCTAAATAATGCATGTGAACAAGTTTATAATTTTACCGAAGATTTGAATTATGGCCGCTATGCAAGTGTTAAGCAATTTGCCAAAGGCTGTGATATTGCATTTAAATGATAGTTCCGTCTTATAATTGCGTTGCGGTGAAGTGATCGTTTTAGAGGAACTTGTTATTTGACACAAGCCAAATTGGCCGTTAATGGTGGATTCCCAAAGCGAATGCGTCCATATTCCATTTCATCAGGAAAAAGCGATGTTGTATGCTATTTGGATAAATGAATACTTCCGAAAATGATTGAATACATTTACATTTATTTCTGAATAAAAATATATCCTACTCTTCTAGAATAAGAAAGCTCAGTCTTAATTTTCGTGCATGATTTTGAAAATGTAAAATTGTCTTGAAATATGGAACTCTGTGCTATATATGTATTCCTCAGCTAAGGTAATAAAATAGTTTTGTAAAGAATGAAAGGCATTACATGCCAAAAAAGCACCCATTTGACAAATATTTATTAACTGTATCACTATGCATCTTTCTTCCTACACTTCAAATATAGTTTTTATGCTGTTGTCACCGATGTTGAATTAGCGAAATAAATACAGAACATTCAAGACAAAAAGGGATTAGTATACAAACCCAGTGAGGTCACAGATAATAATAATAATAATAATAATAATAATAATAATAATAATAATAATAATAACAACAACAACAACAACAACAACAACAACAACAATAATAATAATAATAATAATAATAATAATAATAATAATAATAATAATAATAATAATAACAACAATAATAATAATAATAATGAGGACTTAGTATAGCGCCTAATCTTAAGAAGCTCTAAGCGCTTTACAACATTAGACAACATATATTATGATATGATTACAAAAAACAAACAACATGAAATTAGAAAACAGCAAACATGCTGAAAATATTTAAGGTAAGGAAACATTATTAGGTCTTTAAGTCTATTCTTGCAGTTGAAATAGGTGAGTTTTAAAAGCGCTCTTGAATGAGATCACTGTCTACGTTCAGTGGGCAATTCGTTCCACGTTGCTGGGCCCTGGTATGCAAAAGAACGTTGTCCATATGACTTCATGTTTATAGTGGGAATAATGAGAATAGGATTGTCAAAAGAGGATCGTAAGTATCTTGTTGGTGTGTACACATGGGTGAGGTCGGATAGGTATGTTGGACTGGAGCCCGTCAGTGAAACGTAGCACAGAGAACAAATTTTGTTTAATTCTGGATCGAATGGATAGCCAGTGTAGGGTACAAAGCAGGAAGAGGTGTGCTCTGATCGTGGTACTCTAAGGATGATCCGAGAAGCTGTGTTTTGAACTTTTTGAAGTTTCTGGAGTAGATATTGAGACGAACCAGACAGAATTGAGTTACAATAGTCCAGTCTTAAAAGTACTACGGAACACACAAGTATTTTAGTGGCATCAACTGAAAGATAATGCGAATGGAGCTGATGCGTCTAGCTCAAGTTATGCAGCCTTGCATATGTTCATAACA
>JAECUM010037070.1:0-25424 GCA_016617855.1 Megalonaias nervosa
TTTTTTTTTCTACTAGGTACATGGTGGTCTTCTTTTTTAGTACCGCTCCCGTGGCCTTATGGTTAGAGCATCCGCCTCGGATGCGGAGGTCGTGAGTTTGAACCCCGGCCAAGTCATACCAAAGACTTATAAAAATGGTACTAACAGCTGCCTCGCTAGGAGCTCAGCATTAAGAGATTAGTGTTAGGACTGATGGGCCTGGTTTCAGGATAAAGTTACTGGGTAGAACATCATGCTACATCACTATAAACTGCCACACTGCAAACATCGTAGCGATATGACTGAAAAATCATTAAAGCTACGTTAAAAATCCAAACACACACACACACACAGAGTAAATTTGTGTATTTGCGATATGTGGGCAATGCTTCGGTCTTGTGCTAGCTTCATTTAATAGATGTACACATTTTGTAAGCAAAATAAAAGCACCCATTACACAACTTCAATGTGTGGGGGTGGGTAGGTGTGTTCATTAGAAGGGTTGTAAAACCACCAAGTTGTGGTATCAAAGGTTTTTCTTAAGTAGAATCAGCGTAAATAGAGGAACAAAGAGAATAAGCAACGTTTACAGTGTTTAAGTACTTAGGTATCACACTTTGTCCACTAATCCTTGGATTTTGTTAGCCGTTTTCCTTGTTCGGTTCTTCTTGAACTCTATAATTTTCTTCTGCGATTCATAAATCCTTATGTTGTTTCTAATTTCTTGTTCGTCAGCGTCATCCGAATAAAGAAATATGTAGTAGTTTTCTGCAAACGCTAGATCCGGTTGCTTCCGATCCTCCTGCTGCAACCATTTAATTTAATACTGTTACGTATATGTAAATAAATTGTTTGTGTGTTAGTTTTAAAATTCTTTTTATTTTATTTTTGTTTCATTACATTTTATTGCAATGATTATTTCCATGGGATTCGAAATTCTTTCTCAGTAATGCGATATTTTCTTTTAGCAAATGTTGTTTATCTAAGACGTAAAACGTGTTGCATGAGAATTATTTTTAATTAACCTAGTTCGTCTTGGGTTGGGAAGTTCGTAAACAGGAAGTTAAAATGATTGGTCAGTATCAAGGTCACACTTTGCTTGCATGATCACCATGTGTAAACAACATTTTTTTTATTATTGGTTCTTAATTGGGGCTACACGGGCGTGCGTGATAAATGTCTTGTAGTAAGAGACCACATGACCCATCTCGCGAGACTGAAATGATGTTTTTGGGGTTTAAATACGCATTCTTAATATTTTTCTGTCAGAGTCGTTTTAACATCTTGAAGGAACAAGGTGGGGGGTTTTTTTTATCTGTTGCCAGATTGTTTGTTTTTCATTTGTTTTTTGGATTTAATAATTCCTTCTCTAGGAAATTCAACAAGTGGACGATTTTATATAAACAATTCTGAAAGATATTCATGGAAATTTATTCTGGAATTATTCGGAAACAAAAACTGTGATTCAATTGAGGAATTGTTGATATTCGTACCTGGACCACATCTGACGTCATCGCCTTCCATATTTGTATGTCGTCGAGATTCGAACCTGGATTCTAACAGAACTATTTAGTGATAGGACTTGTATTTTTCATTCTTAGGATTAAATTTTGGATTATATTCACAAACCGTAAGTCCTATTTTCCAATTTTACATTGTTTTCTAAGGAAATAAATTATTTTGTTAAAATATACAAAGCTTGTCGGCTTTCACTCTTTTCTTTGTTACTGAGTAAGAGCCCTTGTCACGTAAGAAAGAAAATTGGGGGCTCGTCCGGGATATATGAATTTTCGTTAAATATTTCAGAAAATTGTTTTTTGAAATTTAAATTCCCCTATTCTCTAAATCCCAAGCACTATTTTACATTTTTATTTGAAATCCAAAGTGAAAACAACAGGCTTTCATTCACAATGTCATCAAAAGTGGAAGTATTTCTTTCTAATCCAACTCGGGAGCAGTTGGATAGTCTGAAAAAAAGATGAGTTGCTTGAACTTGCCAGAAAGTACGATCTTTCTGAAGCAAAATCTTCCTTAACGAAACAAGAAATTAAAAATATTTTGATCGAATATTTGGTGGGGAAAAATATTTTTGATAAAAGTGTTTTGGCTTCGGTAAGTAAGTCAGTATCGGACTCTGACATAAAAGTAATGGAATTAGAAATGAAAAATAAGATGGAAGTAGAGTTAAGGAGCTCGAGCTTCAGAAAGAAGAAAAAGAGAAACAAATGCAGTTGCAATTAGAAGCAAAGCAATTGCAATTGCAATTTGAAAAAGAGGAGAGAGAGAGAGAGACAGGAGAGGGAGGAAGATAAACAATTACAATCTGAGAAAGAGGAGAGATAGAGAGACAGATGCAATTACAAAGAGAGAAGGATGAAAGGGAATTTCAAATTAGAATGAAAGAATTTGAGCTGGCAAGTGAAAAGCGCATTTCCACTTCACATACAAATTCAAGTTTTGACATTACAAGAAATATCAGGTAAGCCAAAAAAGAAGTAGACAAATATTTCATTTATTTTGAAAAAGTTGCTGAAAATTTGAAATGGCCAAGGGAGCATTGGACTCAATTGTTGCAATGTGTACTTTTTGGAAATGCCCGAAATATCTATGCATCCCTGTCAGTACAACAGAGTTCTGATTATGATTTGGTTAAGGAGTGCATTATAAAGGGTTATGCGTTAGTCCCTGAGGTTTATCGGCAAAAATTAAGAAACTATAAAAAAAGGAGCTGGACAGACTTAAGTTGAATTTGCTAGAGAAAAAGAACAGTTATTTGAGAGATGATGCTTAGCGCAGAAAGTTGAACATGATTATGAAAATATCAAACAACTTGTGTTACTTGAAGAGTTTAAGAACTGTGTCCCTAGTGACATTAAGAATCATTTTGAAACCTTGGAAAATGCTGCTCTTGCTGCTGATAAGTACTCCTTAACTCATAAAGTTCCTGTTGTAAGCAAAACTTTCACTCAGCAGTCTACTGGTAGAAAGGTATTTCAGCCTAATACGACTCCTCCTAAAATTCAATCTGGCACAACTTCTAAAAATCAAGCTTCTGGTAAACTTGATTCAAAATCCTTGTCTCTGCCTACGTGTACCTATTGCAAGAAAAAAGGACAGGTCATTTCTGATTGCTTCAAGTTGAAATATAGGCATCAGAATCAAGATAGACCTATTTCAAATGCTTTTATTTCTAAGAGGTCAAGGTCACGGTCAATCTATTGAAAGCAATACATTTGTTGGGTCTAATAAACCCCAGTTTGATTTTATTATGGAGAATTTTGAACCATTCATGTCGAAAGGTTCGGCCAATCCTATCCCTATTAAAATTTTAAGGGATACATGAGCTTCTCAGAGTCTTTTAGTGTCAGGTATTTTGCCTTCTTCTGAGAAGTCCTCTTCTAATGAGAGTGTTCTCATTCAGGGAGTAGAGTGCGGCTTTGTTAATGTTCCTCTCCATTCTGTAAATTTGTCATCAGACTTAGTTTCAGAACCTGTGACAGTCGGTATAGTGTCTAACTGACCCGTTGAGGGCATTCATTTGTTGCTAGGCAACGACCTAGCTGGAGACAAAGTTGTGGTTAATCCACTTGTAACTGACAAGCCTTCTTTGGATCAGAAAGTTGATCCTTTTGAAAAAGAATACCCTGAGTTATACACAGCTTGTGCAGTTACCAGAGCTATGTCAAAGAAAGCTCTTGAGAATGATTTTGATAAGGAAAATATTCCTTTAGCTGACACATGTATTGGTCAGGCTTTTGATGAGGTCACTTTCACTTCTAATTTGGATCAATCAGGTGGTATTGATCACAGTGATCCTCTTTTAAATACTCATTTTCTTTTATCTAATCAGGGTGATAAACGACAATCACTTGTCGTCGAACAGGAAAAAGATCCTGAGGTTTCCTGTTTGTTTCAGAGGGCCATTAGTGAAACTGAAGCAACTGAAGTACCTGTCTGTTATTTTATTAAAAATGGAATTCTTATGAGAAAATGGAGACCTCCCGAGGTACCAGCTAATGATGAGTGGTCAGTGAACTATCAAATTGTAGTTCCAAAATTTTACAGACAGGAAATACTTAGTTTGGCCCATGAAACTCCTCTGGCTGGTCATCTAAGGATAAATAAAACTTATAACAAGATCTTGGCTCACTTTTATTGGCCAAAAATCAAAAGTGATGTTTGTAAATTTTGTAGATTTTGTCATACTTGTCAAATGGTAGGAAAACCCAATCAGAAGATACCTAAGGCTCATCTGCAACCTATTCCTGCATTTGACGAACCATTTAGCAGAATTATGGTAGATTGTGTTGGTCCCTTACCTAAGACCAAGTCAGACAACCAATATTTGTTGACCATTATGTGTGCGTCAACAAGATTCCCAGAGGCAATTCATTTGAGGAATACTATAGTAAAAGCTTTGATAAAGCTTATTACTCAATTTGGCCTTCTCAAATCTGTCCAATCAGGTCAAAGGTCAAATTTCATGTCTGGACTTTTCCAGCATCTTATGCTTGAATTTGGCATTCCGCAATTTAAGTCGAAAGTGAAACTATGGTTTCACAAAACTTTACTTGAGAGAACATTTGAGTCCTGTAATAGAGTTCATTCTCTCTTGCTCATTCTTCAAAATTTTCTTCAAATTAGATTTTACGGCCCTTACAGAGTAAAGAAGGAAATGGATGAGTTAAATTATAATTATGGTACTTTGACCTAACTAAATTAATGGAGTACTAGTATATTGAAAGAGAGAGCCAAGTAAATCATACAATTAATTTAGTTGTACCTGTTCCACAAACTGAGGATTTAAGTGAAGAAATTCAATTGAATACCGTTGAACTTGGAGCAACAAATCTTCAGAATTCGGAAATTATGAAAGATCTAGACCAGAAACTTTTACATTTACAACAACAAGAAAGAAATGAACTTAAACAGCTATTATTCGAATATGAGCACTTGTTTCCGGATATTCCTACGAGAACAAACAAAATTTTTCATGACGTTGAAATTGTAGATTCAAAACCTGTGAAACAACACCCATACAGGATGAACCCTCTCAAACAGGAATACTTGAAAATGGAAATTCAGTATTTGTTGGAGAATGATTTCATAGAGCCCAGTAAAAGTGATTGGAGTTCACCATGCATACTTGTTCCGAAACCGGATAAAACTTTCCGTATGTGCGCTGATTATAGGAAGGTGAACAGCGTGACAAAAACAGATTCATTTCCATTACCAAGAATCGATGATTGTATTGATAAAATTGGGAATGCCAAGTACGTCACCAAATTTGACCTTCTGAAAGGGTTTTGGCAAATTCCACTTACGGAAAGAGCGAAAGAGATTTCGGCATTTGTGACTCCAGATGGACTCTATCAATATAAAGTAATGCCGTTTGGGATGAAGGGTTCTCCAAGTACGTTTCAACGCTTGATGAATATGATTACCTCTGGTCTAGATAATTGTAATGCTTATATTGATGATGATCTACAACGACACCTGGAAAGGACATCTAGCCACGATTCGGAAATTCTTTGAAAGACTCACTGATGCTAATTTGACAATCAATTTATCTAAAAGTGAATTCTGCCGTGCTTGTGTAACTTTTCTAGGACATATTGTGGGACATGGTCAAGTTAAACCTTTTGATGCTAAGGTTAAAGCTATCTCTGGTTTTCCTGTGCCTGTCAGTAAAAAGCAATTAATGCGATTTTTGGGTATGGCCGGATACTATCGAACGTTTTGTTCCAATTTTTTCAATATTGCTGAACCTCTGACAAATTTGTTAAGTAAGAGAAAGAAGTTTCTCTGGACCGAAAAAATGTCAGGAAGCTTTCGATGGGTTAAAAGCCATACTCAAAAGTACGCCGGTTCTAACAGCTCCAAATTTCAATCAGTCTTTTAAATTATCTGTGGATGCAAGTGATGTTGGGGTTGGAGCAGTATTGATTCAAGAAGACAGAAATGGTATTGATCACCCAGTGTGCTATTTCTCTAAGAAATTAAATAAGCACCAAAGAAATTACTCAACAATCGAGAAGGAATGTTTGGCTTTAATATTGGCATTACAACATTTTGAGGTTTACTTTAGCTCGGCTCCTTATCCGGTTGTTGTGTATAGTGATCACAACCCCCTTACTTTCATCGACAAGATGAAAAATAAAAATCAAAGATTATTAAGGTGGAGTTTGTTTTTGCAAGAGTATAATCTCAACATCAGGCACATCAAAGGAAAAGACAATTTGATTGCAGATGCACTTTCCCGTGTATAGAAATCTTATTTCATATATACTTTATATAATTCATAAGCATTTTCTTATGTAATTTTGTTTACCTCATGTATAATTTACATATGGTAAAAGGAAAGCTTTATTATATAAATCTTTCTTTTTTCTTTATCGGGGAAGTGTTACGTATATGTAATTAAATTGTTTGTGTGTTAGTTTTAAAATTCTTTTTATTTTATTTTTGTTTCATTTCATTTCATTGTAATGATTATTTCCATGGGATTCGAAATTCTTTTTCAGTAATTCGATATTTTCTTTTAGTAAATGTTGTTTATCTAAGACGTAAAACGTGTTACATGAGAATTATTTTTAATTAACCTAGTTCGTCTTGGGTTGGGAAGTTCGTAAACAGGAAGTTAACATGATTGGTCAGTATCTAGGCCATACTTTGCTTGCATGATCACCATGTGTAAACAACATTTTTTTTTATTATTGGTTCTTAATTGGGGCTACACGGGCGTACGTGATAAATGTCTTGTAGTAAGAGACCACATGACCCATCTCGCGAGACTGAAATGATGTTTTTGGGGTTTAAATACGCATTCTTAATATTTTTCTGTCAGAGTCGTTTTAACATCTTGAAGGAACAAGGTGGGGGTTTTTTTTTTATCTGTTGCCAGATTGTTTGTTTTTCATTTGTTTTGTTTTTTTGGACTTAATAATTCCTTCTCTAGGAAATTCAACAAGTGGACTATTTTATATAAAACATTCTGAAAGATATTCATGGAAATTTATTCTGGAGTTATTCGGAAACAAAAACTGTGATTCAATTGAGGAATTGTTGATATTCGTACCTGGACCACATCTGACGTCATCGCCTTCCATATTTGTATGTCGTCGAGATTCGAACCTGGATTCTAACAGAACTATTTAGTGATAGGACTTGTATTTTTCATTCTTAGGATTAAATTTTGGATTATATTCACAAACCGTAAGTCCTATTTTCCAATTTTACATTGTTTTCTAAGGAAATAAATTATTTTGTTAAAATATACAAAGCTTGTCGGCTTTCACTCCTTTCTTTGTTACTGAGTAAGAGCCCTTGTCACGTAACAATACTAAGAAATGCCAACGAACTAATTAGATTTTCACGACAACCAACTAATTAGAATATTATCTTCTACACAGTATGTGCGTTATTCTTATACACCGAAAAGATGAAGTTTATATTCTGTCTTTAGCTTCGTCTAACGAATAGGAAACACTTTGATTGATTGACACCAATCCGATGCAAAAATTCTAGGTGTGGTGAAACAAGCAAGTAAACATTTTTTTTTTTTTAAAAATGTGTATAAGCTTGATTTATTATTATTCTAAATACACGTGCTGCTTTGTATTATACATTGTGCATAACCTTTTCACCTAAATGTGATAAATATTTTTTGATTATATTTTTTCAGCCGTAATATTTTCAAAAAACGACAGTCTTCATAAATTAGTATGTGGCTTAGAAAAAAATAATTTGTTGGGAGGATTTTAGGACTCATCACAAAGTTTGTTGCACTTCGAGGTCCGTGGATCGGACAAAAGCTGCTAATAGGTTTAGTAATTTATGATTTTCAGAAGTTCTGAAACGTATGGCTGAGATGCTCAATATTGTTACAACTTTTAAAAATGTTGCTAGTGAAGATATGCCGTCTGAACGTCAATTTTTCAGTGTAACAAATTTCGTTGAACTCAATTTTCTGATTTTTATTCAATCTGGAAAGGTAAAAGGAAAATAGGCGTGAAGATGTTATATCATGTAGTACAGGATATAGTCTTAAACAAATGGAAATATACTGTAAGAGAAAATCGGTTTGGTGATTGTTACAACGACCTAAATTTCGACACCGCTCTACTCCGATTTTCTAGCTTAGTTGATGTGCTTAGTTTAAATTCTACACAAAAAATGAAATTGATTTGATCCATCCCACAGATTCTTGTGCAGTTTTATATATGCAGAAATACAGGAAATAGGAAATAAAGCTTATGTGCATGTCTTGGTATATCTTGATTAGTGTCATCTTTAAACTCGAAAATATAGACTTTCTTCATGTTTATTCTTCTGTATAATTTTAAAGATAATTACCTTGGTGCAAAGATTATGTATATTACATTTAAAACTCTTGGAAAAAAGACTTAATTGGGTTCACGACTGGGACGTAATAAAATTGTCAAAATCTGTTTTTGTAAGTGTTACAATTTGAATCTACATGAAAATATTACACTTAGCATCTTTCATGATCATGTCACTTTGACTCTACAGGCTACTGTTATACTTTGAATCTGCATGTTTACAATGAATCTACAGGCCTATGTTACACATTGAGTCTACATGATAATGTTACACTGAATTTTCTGGCTAATATTACACTTTGTATCTACATGATAATGATACGCTGAATCCTCAGGCTAATACAGTAATGTTACACTTCGAATCTACATGATAATGTAACACTGAATCTACATGATAATGTTATACCGTGAGTCTTTCATTAATGTTACTTTGACTCTACAGGCTAATTTTATACTTTGAATCTATATCCTAATGTTACACGGAGTCTACAGGCTACTGTTAACACTTTGAATCTATATCATAATGTTACACGGAGCCTACAGGCTAATGTTACACTCTGAATCTAAATGATAATGCTACACTGACGCTACAGGCTAAAGTTACACTTTGAATCTACATGACAATGTTACACTTTGAATCTGCATCATAATGTTACTGATTCTACAGGCTAATGATAAACTCTGAATCTACAGGCTAATGTGCAAAGCTTGAATTCGTGTTCACAAAAAGAGAATAATGCGGATTTCTTCAGATTTTACCTTTCAGATTAAAGCCCAAATTCAAATGTAGAGAGTAAGAGAGGTCAAAAGGATAAAACTTAGTGTATCTGGAATTTCGTCATCGTTAAACTCCTAGGACCCGATTTCATTAAAGTGTATTGATTTTAAACGTATCAGTGACGCCAGTCTAGATAAATGTGAGGATGGTATGTACATTATTTCAGACTGTAATTTCAGTGAATCGAAACGAAAGATGCTACAAGAAAAAAATCGTTGTAGCATATATAACGATAGAAGAACAACCAATTGACAATTCTGTCCTGAATGATCAGCTCTGTTGATGTGAAATGTTAAAATTCTTGCTTATGTAAGAACAAAGTGGATTTAATTGAATTCCACAACATATAATTTTTTTATCAGGATCACCTATTCAGAATCAGTTGACATTATTATCACAGTTTCAAGTTTCTGCCTTTCTGATATTTATTCCACTGAAAACTTTGCATGAAGAGAAGCTAGATACGTGAGAAGATGTCGATACAGTAGTTGAGCTCTCGTTTCCATCCATCACGGCGAAACATACCCAATACTTGTCCAAATCTTTGCTTTCAAGTCAGTTTGCTTCTGAATTTGTTGCCTTCCATATATACAAAGGTTAAATTTGGGTTGGCAGAAGAAAATAATCCGAGTGCAATTGCTTGTCTCCAGCAGGATTATCGTCCAAGTTTAATAACATAAAACTTTTAATACGTGCCTTAGTATATTTTAGTTCATTCTCTTTTCAATGCTTCAGATGCTTATTCAATGTCATGGAAAACTCTACCTAAAAATGAAGATGCAATATTATGTAGTTCTGGCGTGCTAGGCTCATCTAATGCAAATGGAAAGAGAACATTTGACATAAGTGGTTTGCCGAATGATACCCAGTAATTATCGAAATCATTGATATCTGGACTGTTCGTCTCTGAGTTTTCACTTTTGCTGATGTGTAAAGCTTCAATGAAACGAATTGGATCTCATTGCCTACTGCACAATTTTCCTCTTTCAATTATATAAAATTAGTGTATTGAAATTAGGATTTGAATTAAGGTATTTAATTAGCGTGAAGGGGTTAATGCAAGAACGCTAGATACGTGAGATTATATTCAGTCTATAGCCTCAATCAATAACACGAAAATATACTGTAAAAAGAACATACAGTATAGCGGGTTTGCCGATTCACACGTAGTAATTATGCAAATGTTTCATTTTACAACGTTTCTACTCTGAAAATTCAGCTTTCATTATTTGCAAAGTTTGAATTCCTGTATAAAAAAAAGAAGAAAAGAAATTAAAGTGGACTGGATTGCGTTGTACTTGGTTGAATATCGTCCATGTTGCACTATACAGAGTCAGAATGGCTCAACTATACCTACCTTTTCATACAGATTTCTTGTAATATTTTTATTTTCGTCATCATTACACTCTCGAATCTCAGTTTTTAAAAAAATGTGTATTCAGTGTAGAAGGGTCAACGAAAAAACACTAGATAGATGTAAAGATGTATCGTGTCATTTAAGATATTGGCTCAGTCAATCTAAGGGAAGTACAGAGCAAATTAAATCAACTCCAGCGGATGTTCCATGTGACACCCATTAATTAGATACAGCTTTGATTTCACAATGGTTCACAGCTCAATGTTCAGCGTCTCCGAAAAACAAAGTTTAAATTCTTGTCATGACTGGGTTGTAATTTACCAATGGAAAAACAGTAACTATCCACATATTTGCTTTCACCATCAGTTTCACTTTGAATTTGCAGCTATTCAAGGGTGGAAAATCTGGTCCGATTTGCACCTGAGATCATTGTCCAGTGTGAATTATGCAGATAAAGAGATATGCGTCGAGACAACGATTTAAATGCAAAATCTTAATAAGTCTTTATCATCTGCAAACTGTCGGATTTCAACTTCAACGATGTCTACTCAGGATGAGAGGGTTAGTGAAGAAAAACCAGGGGGAGGCGATATACTGTTGTTAAGGCTCTAGGATCTATAATTTAAAGGCAAAGATACTATTACACACTTGATTTGCCGTTTTTCTAGTGCGTAAAGTTTGAATTTGTGTTCAACTGAGAACATGACGTAATCCTGTTCGCATCGCACCTGTTTCATTATCGTTCAAGTTTGAATTTGTAGAATAACAGAGGTGTAATAAAATTAAACACTTCATACATACATCTTAGTAGATCTTGAATTTCGTAATCATAACACTCTCAAATCCCAACCTTTCGTACGTTTATTCAATGTGAAAGATTAAACAAGGAAAGTCTTGATAGGTGTGTGAAGGTCTCAATTTTCTTCTTTTTCTTTTGGAGGCGGGGTTATAAAATGGTAAAGGAAGAAAATCTGAACAGGTGTGAAGATGTTGTATAAACTGTATTTAGGTTCTAGACTCAATCATTCCAAGAGAACAATGAAGTAAATAAAATTCCGACAAAGCTAGTTGGTAGATTATGACGACACAGATTTAAATATTTACTTTCCTAATTTTTTTCAGTCTTAATTTAGAAAATGTTGTTCGGGAATTAAGTTTAACCAGTCGAAGAGAAAAGTCTTGTATGAAATACAATACTGATACGTAATAACTAGTCACATTATTCCGGATTGGTTCCACTCTGTATTTCCAGCTTTTCTCGTTTGCCAAATGAAAAGTTTTGTCAAAATAAGAACAGCAGTCTGATTCGATTAATTTCAGGTTGACATGTTATCGTATAGGTCTATTTATAAAGAATTATAATTCTGTAGAGGGAAATTAGATAAAGAGTTTTAGGAATATCTCATTCGACATTGTGGTTTGTATCATCCCTACACTCTGAAATCTTAAACTATCCGATATTTATTCAATGAAAAAGTTTCATGAAGAAAATCTAGAAGGTGTGATCATGCTGTATAATGTAATTCCGACTCATTCACTAAAAATGGGAAAGATACTCGAAAAGAAATCTGACATGGCGGTTTGAAGAGCAGTAAATGTCTGCTCTTGGAATGGTTTCATTCCGAATTAACAGCTTGACTGGTGTGCAAATTTTGAATTCGTGTTGAGCTAAGACGATGATGTGAATCGGGACGCCTTGCAGCTGGTCAAGTATTGTACAAGTTCCAGTTTTGAAAGACCTTTCAATTCATATAAAACGTGTCTTATGCTGTCACCATTGCAATTCTCACCACAAAAATCACTCGTGAAAACCAAAAGGAAAACACGCATTCACCAATATAATTCGAAGAGTGTTTCTTAGTCCTTTAAACCACACTTCAGTTGAGGTTCGCAACGCCATCACAATATACGCAGAAAATTAATTAAAATGTAACCTGCTGTTACAGTTACAATAGGGCAAACATAATACGATATACGTGCCTAGACATAGAGCAAATATTAGTAAATGCCACATATTAGCAGTCACGTATTCGCAGTCACTTGATCGTCTGGAGTGTTTGATGATCTAGGCTAATAGTACAGGCTGCCTGTATCGTTTGTAGCAGCATTCACTTACTCCAAACTATTTGCATATTTTTGGGTTACATTGTCGAAAATGGTAAGCAATTAATCCAATACACAGATAAACTAGAGTCATCTCACTCTCACTCTCTCAATGATCTACGTAAAGTTATCGTCTACAATACGACATATGAATTCTCTCTCTCTCTCTCTCTCTCTCTCTCTCTCTCTCTCTCTCTCTCTCTCTCTCTCTCTCTATATATATATATATATATATATATATATATATATATATATATATTGTTACGAATATGTAATTAAATTGCTTGTGTGTTAGTTTTAAAATTCTTTTATATTTTATTATTGTTTCATTACATTTTATTGTAATGATTATTTTCACGGGAATAGATATTATTTTTCAGTCAATTCAGTTTGCATAGAACTTAAAAGCTATTACATTAGGACTATTTTTAGCTTATTCTGGTACATAGAGTTTGTAAACACTACGCGAAAACGATTGGCTATTGTCAAGGTCATTTCGGCCTACGTGTTAGTCTGAATAAACAATGTTTTATTTTTAAATTTATTTCAGAGTGAGAATCTGGTTCTTAGATAGGGCTGTTCTTGCTACGTGACAAATTTCATTTTTTCTATTGCGTTGTTCAAGTGTTAAGAGACCACGTGACCTATCACGCGAGAATGGGATGACGTTTTCGTTGGGTTTAATACCCTTTCGGGGAGCTTTTCAGTCAGTCGTTCTTAACACCTTGAGGGAACAAGGTGTTTCTAATTGTTGTTGCCATTTTGTTTTCATCTGTTTTGGATTTAATAATTTATTCTCTAGAGAACTAAACAAATATACTTTTTTATAAAAAGTTCATGGAGAAAGAAATTCAGTGGAAATTTATTCTTTAATTCTATATGGAAACATAAACTGTGATTCAATCGAGGATCTATTGTCACCAGTACAACGACTTCATCTGACGTCATCGCCCCTATATTGGAATTTCATCGAGAACCCGGATACAATTAGAACTGTTTAGTGATAGGACTTGTATTTTTTCAATCTTAGGATTAAACTTTGGAATATATTCACAAACCGTAAGTCCCATTTCCAATTTTTACATTGTTTTCTAAGGAAATAAATTATTTTGTTAAAATATACAAAGCTTGTTGGCGTCACTCTTTTCTCTTGTTATTTTTGTACGAGCCTATACGTAACAATATATATACAAATAATTTATTCCCCTAGAAAACATTGTAAAAATTGGAAAATAGGACTTACGGTTTGTGAATATAATCCAAAATATAATCCTAAGAATGAAAAATACAAGTCCTATCACTAAATAGTTCTATTAGAATCCAGGTTAGAATCTCGACGACATACAAATATGGAAGGCGATGATGTCAGATGTGGTTCTTGTACAAATATCAACAATTCCTCAACTGAATCACAGTTTATGTTTCCGAATAATTCTAGAATAAATTTCCACTGAATTTCTTTCTCCCAGAATTTATAAAACAGTACACTCGTTTGGTTTTCTAGAGAATAAATTATTAAATTCCAAACACAAATGAATTTCAAAAACAATCTGGTTTCAACAATAAAATAACCTATCCGGCCTTCTAGGTATCAGGAATACAACTGACTGACGAGCGCTCAGAAAGGGTTATATATTCATCCGAATTATCATCCCGTTCTCGCGAGACAGACTACGAGGTCTCCTAACACTTGAAACACGCAATAAGATATTTGCCAAATTGCACGTAGCCCTATCTAAGAACTAGACTATCACTCTAAAATAAATTTAAAAATAAAACATTGTTTATTCAGATTAACACGTAGGCCGAAAAGGACCTTGAAAACAGCCAATCGTAGTAGCGTAACGCTTACACTACCGCGGACCAAGGTAAACTAAAAACATTACTAATGTAATACGTTTTACGTCTTAGATAAACAGAATTACTGAAAAAGAATTTCGAACCCTGCAATAATCACTGCAATAAAATGTAATGAAACAAAAATAAAATAAAAAAAGAATTTTAAGACTGTCACATATGCAATTTAATTACATATACGTAACAATATATATATATATATATATATATATATATATATATATATATATATATATATATATATATATATATATATATATATATATATATATATATATATATATATACACTCTGAAACAATGACATATCCGGGGGTAGAATTTACGGTTACACAAATTTACATGATAAGATGGTGATATGTCTCATAAATATATTTTTTAATCGGGATCATGATGTTAGAAACCAAGTCGGTGCTCTAAAACTTTCATTCTTCTCACCCAAAATAAAGGCCGCAATATACCATATGCATCACTATTTGCATTCGTGGCATTCACCATTCAGAACAGTAAGTTTATTTATGATTTATCTGAAGTATAACTGCTCCTGCGGTTAATAAATCACTTGGAAGAACGCATGATGACATGTAATGCAATTGTTTACGCATGTCTGTACTGCAATATGAATAATATTCATTAAACGTGGCGTGTAGACCTTGACACCCACTTAAAGAGCAGGAAGATGCGTTATAATTAACGTTGTTTTTCCATATCTAGTAAGTCAAGTCTATATATATATATATATATATATATATATATATATATATATATATATATATATATATATATATATATATATATATATATATATATATGAACTTGTTATGATAGAAATAGTTTTCAAATAGAGGTGTAAAATGCATTTGCCTCCTCCTCAGCTGAGTCCTACATCCAGCAGATAGTAAGATAGTAGTATGTGGAAAAAGAACGGTAGTATCATGAGGCTAATGCATTAAAAGTACATACATACATACATACATACATACATACATACATACATACATACATACAAAGAAACAGAAATTTATAATAGATGTGGCTGACTGTGCCAATAAATAATAGCAATTCTTCTTAAGAATTCAAGGGACACTTTTTATGCACAAATTTAAAGCGGCACTCAGCGACCCAATATTAAAAAAAAATCATAATAAAACGCACAAGTCAGGCAAAAAATGTCCACATTTTTCGATAGCTATATTACAACAAAGCATAATAATATTATTCACTTGATCCTAGAAGTTAATGGCAGTTTATAGCAAAAGAAATTTATGCACCCCAACCCCAAATTTAAACCTGCATTTTTCATGTCCGAAGGTCATTTTTGATACAATGTGATGCTCATAGTGCTCACAAATATCCTTAATTAGTTAACAATAATTGCTGCAAAGATCACATCATAGCTTTAATTTTGAAAAAAAATATTGACAGGGACCAATTTCTGAAACTTTCCCGTCACCCTTAATTCCAGTAGAAATATTTATGTAAACTTTGCAGTTTCAACGCGTTTTGTGTTTTATTGTTTGTCTTGTCTCTGTTTTGTATTTGCCTATGAAAAAGACTAAATTCGAATCGAATGCGCTCCGGCTAATGAGAAACAAACTTTTGCTCTTTTCGTTATCTGTTTATTGCATTTATCTTACTCAATCCCTGACAAGCGATCCCTTGCTGGATCCAGCGCACTCGAAAGGACTGTTATTCGCCATATGATTTGTATTCTTTATAGTTACAACCTCGTATGATTCGATCTACCTTTGGTGCGTCTAACACCATTTCAGTCTGGTATTTTATATCTTTTAACGTATTCGTTCCCATTTATTTCTTCTTAACTTCACCTAATTGCTAAATCAGTAGTATGGAGACGATGTCCAAATCAATAAAGAAAACTTTCAAAACCTTAAGCAACGGCTTACTTGTTCTCAAGCACCATCGCAATCACTTACACCATTTCCAAGAAACAAATAAATTCCAATTCA
Source organism: Megalonaias nervosa (assembly GCA_016617855.1). Classification (NCBI taxonomy): domain Eukaryota; kingdom Metazoa; phylum Mollusca; class Bivalvia; order Unionida; family Unionidae; genus Megalonaias; species Megalonaias nervosa. The sequence goes on from JAECUM010037070.1 coordinate 16,386, forward strand.
TGTCAAGCCCCAAAGTACTGGAAAGATCACAAATACTAAATAAAAGATGGAATAAAATAACCAACGATGCATCCATGAAATTCGCAGCTCTACTTACGGGAAATTTGAACCATTCATATCTGGTAGAATCAGCAACCATTCAAAAACTAAAACGGAAGTTAACTTCAGTTTCCACAAAGGAACAATTACAAATGTTTTACTCTAAATTAAATATAGATCAACAAAGACTAACTGTAAAACTAAACAGTCAGAGAAAAAAAAACTTAAAAGTCAAAACCTACAACCAAACAACGGTCCTCAAGAACCTTCAACTGACTAACGTTAATCCTCCCGAATAAACAGCAGTAGCCTACTGCAGACCAGAAAACCTAGTTAGACAGAAGCTAACGCCAATCACATGCCTGGACCACCCTAGCAAATCTGGTCCCCGTGGAGATAAAAGGTGAAAAACCTGTCAACTTATGATAGAGACCAGCGCATTCTTCACCACAGCAACGAGCGACAACCTTAACTTGCATGGTCCAAACATAATAATAATAATAATAATAATAATAATAATAATAATGCTTTATTCAGTAATTTAGGCCACCGGCACATATTACAAAATACAATACAAGAAAATATAATGTGCGCCATGGTTTAAAGAAGTTAAATATGGTGTTCATCATGTGTATAAATACATAATTTCCAATAATCGGCGCATCATTTTATAAAGATGTTACTACCTCTAAGTATATTATTCACCATTCGTTTGAATTATCAAAGATTGTCTAAGACGAAAAGCCGATTTGATGTAGTAAGAAAGATTTCTTGTAATTAATATTTTGCTATGACTCATTAGGGATACACATTTTTCTACAGACGGAAAGAGATAATAAATTTCATTTAAGTATTTCTTTCTTATATGGTCATAAGCTGGACAAACACAAACAAAATGGAATTCATCTTCTACCAAATAAACATTATTTTTCCGGCGTTGTTCACAATACCTATTATTTCTCTCAGTCCTGCTATGCCTACCTGTCTCTATTTTCAGCGTATGCGCTGGGCATCTAAATTTAGGAAATAATTTCCTAAGAAAATACGATAATCCACATGAGAGGTATTTTTCAGGTCCTAATTCGGTTTTATACATACTATAATACCCACATTTATGTGAGTTGTTAATATCACGTTGCCAGTTTTGTAGTGTTGAATCCCTAATTCTTTGCAAAAATAGTGCGAAAAATTGTTTTTCGTCTCCAACATCTTGATTTAGCCAAACATACCCAAAACCGAAACGAAAAAACTTTGGTAGCCCAGGTGACACGGGTAGTTTCATCTAATCTTTTCAACATTAAATAACTTTGGTGTGACTATCGAGTTGAAGGCATTCTTACGACCTTCAACCGGTGTTTACTGCAACGTAAAAAATACGAGGTACAAAGTGGGTATCTTCCGCACTCCTGTAATACAATCGCATTATTGGTAGATTTAGGAACACATAAATACTGTCTGCAATAATTGTATTGCACAATTTCAATATCTCTACTAAATTCATATCCCCTAATTTCTGACCCATAGCAAGCAATTGGTTTTATTACCGAATCAAAAATGTTAAATGCATCCTCTACACTAAAGCAGCGAGTCGTTTTTGATAATTCAAAATATTTAAAGTTGCTTTCTTTGCCCGAACTGCTAGTATCTGCTTTGCTTTCGTCCAAACCAACTTTGGGGTGAAAAATAAACCCATGTACTTGTAATAAGGCACACATTCAATACGACTTTCTTTGAAAAACTATACCTCCTTTTGCTTGAGATATCCCCCATTTCTAACAACGATTTTACTTTTATTGTGATTGACCATTATACCAGTTTTATAACAGAAACGTTCGATAACATTTATCGTACAAACAGAACGTGCTAAGAGAAAATATAATTTATCTCCTCAGATGCAAGATCTGTGGCCTTCAATATGTCGGAGAAACTGAAAAACTACCCAAAAGGATCAGTCTTGACAGATGTAATTGGATGACAAAGAAGCTACACAGAAGTCCAGTTGCAGAACACTTCTCTTCCCACGGCTACATTTTCAGTGATGTAACTCTAATCGCAATTGCTTACAACACTAACGGGAGTTCCGAAACTAGAAAAGAAAAGGAATCTTACTGAATGCGCCGACTTAGCACATTGAAACCAAGCGACCTAAATCATGAAGACTAGGAAAAGACAACCACGCACAAATTAAATCATCATCTTGTTTTACAGCCCACACTTACATTAAAAAAAAAATTCATTCTGCTCATTAGTCACTCATTCGCCTATAAGTACTATTAAACAATGAAATATTCGGGATAAAATTTACAGTTACACCAGTTTACATAAAAACAGATAATGATATGACTCGTCCTTTTATAGTTAGATATAAATAGAGACACAGCATCATCAGTCAACCTGAAAAAAAAAAAACATTTTCAAGTTTTGATACCAATAGAAATAGTCATGTAAACTTTTGTAATTTCAACGCTTTTTGTTTTTATTGTTTTTGTCTCTATTTTGTTGCCTTTGAAAAAGATTCAGAGTCGAAAGCGCTCAAGCTAGTGGGAAACTAGTTTCGTACTGTTCGTTGTCAGTTTATTACATTGGAATCGTCAAAGTTGCAAGAACATGTAGGCTGTATTATTTGCTTGTTTGGAAAATAAAATACGTTTCTGTTGTTCGTGATGTAGTCATACCGTTGTATAGAATATGATTTCATTTATCTTTTCTTTCGGAAATGGAGTTTCTAGGTGTTAAATTTCTTAATTATGCCTTCTTACAATACCACAATTAACGTACGGGTCATCATGCTTCATATTATCTTAAAGGCACAATTGAAAACAAAACCACATTTAAACTGAAAAAGGTTTTACTTTATTTTAGTAAAATTTACAATAATACAAACTGTATATATTAAATGAAGAAACTCTTCTTATCAAGTAACTTTGTGCACAAATATTACAAATAAAAGAACCTGGAATGACTAACATAAGGAACACAAACAAGTATATATCCAAATACTCAAAAATCAAAATGAGAATAGTATGCAGATTAACATAATTGAAAATGACAGGAAAAGTAAGGCAAACATACATCCATTTGCCCAAACCTTTAGAACTGGAAAGAACCGTCTTTGTGAAGCCGTTTTGATGAGAAAAATATTGCTGTTCGCGCCAGCTGGTTAATTGCATTTGTTTGAAAATAACAAACATAGGGCACTTAAAACCAATATTCCAAAAAGCGGCTACCTGGTCCTGATAGAAAATTCACCTAATCCTGAAGTCACAATAATTCTTAATGCTACAAAAAGGGTTTCCAAATGCCTTAAAAATTGAGGAAACAATTAGTGTTGTTTACCTGTGTTCTTGTTGGAACGGGCTCAGCTTATCTCTAGTTCGAACTCGACATTTGTTTGCCAAATCATACATACAACTTAGTATACACTAGCATGCTTCCCCGCAAGAATGCAAGCGTAGATACAGTGTGTTAATAAACTTCTGAAAATGAAAACTGCACTGGTACTTTGCCTTTCCTGAGCAAGCAATACAAGATTCAATTTTTATTTAGACACTAAACACACCAAAAAAATGTGCTTAAATTTTTATCCGATTTAAAATGATTAAGAAAAAAGCAGGTTGAAATCACAAAGACTATTCAACAAAATTTTTAAAACCTTTGTATATTTCATGTCTTCATTCGCCTAATAAATGAACCAAATTTGGTGGAGTAAAGTCACCAAATATCACAAATTATCAAACCGTGCTGAACAGAAGAGACTCTGAAGGCTACGTCAATTCGGCTATGGAATTTATTACATTGTATCAATTTCAGCACACCTGATACATAGTGACGAGACGGACTTGAAAACATTATTTTAGTTTTTCAACGGCGTATGTCCATACCAAAAATCTAGGTTTAAAACTCACAAAATTTTAAGCAAAAGATATATAAAATAATGCTTTAGTTGGTTGAAATATTCCCATAGGTTTTTGAGAAATTTAAAATTGCAAATATTGACCATGGATGTAGCAGACGACAAACGCCGGACAAGGGTCATACCCTGAATTCACTTTAAAGCCAGGTGAACTTAGAAATTGAAATTTACATAGATTCTAATTTACCTTTTCTTGTGGCAATACGAATTGCGAAACAAATACGTTTTTATCTCCACGTATTATAATTAATGTTATCTCCGACTGTTTCAAAGGTTACATCTTTTGCTGTCAATTATACCCGACCACTTCAAGTCAGCTGTTTTGACCTATATAAGTATCAATAAATCTCAATTCTTCCTAATTTTGGACACTTAAATCGATAAAGATAACTGACACGTAAAAGTATCAAACTGAAATCAAAAAATGATTCAGCTACATACACGTGGCAAAACTTTTAACTTGTATTGGCTCCAGCAGACAACAGCAACTATATACAAAGACGTTCATACATGTGGTATCACGTCTGTGGATGACAAAGTTTGCAAACCTTGCTAAACTGCACAACGTATCCACAATCGAATAGAAAAATAAAAATACAATTTTTCAGACACCGGAAGAATTAGATGGTTTTCGACTGACAAATCCCTAACAAATTTACAATTATCCGGGGTGGGACTTTCACATGTCACAATAAATCGTTCATACAATTCAAAGAAAATAAGACACAATAGTGAAACATTTCTTTAATTACCAAACAGAAATGTTCTCAGCGTCACTAAATATCTCTAATTTTCTTCCTAACATTGACATTTATAAATATACTGAATTGTCCTGAAAGTAAGTTTCTGACAATATATCGGGGTAAAACTTAAGCGTCTTCTCAAATCTGAGCGCTTCATCAACTCGTGTATCATTAACAGAAAGGACTGCAATGTGAACAAATTCTGAAGCTGTATTTAATTTCTTTCTACGATACCTTTCTCTGAAACAATTCAGAAAATAGTCCCCACTTTTCATACTGCAAGACAGTCATAAATCTCCGATTGAAGCAAACATTTCAGAATTTTAGTGACTTGGAAGCCAGAACATTTTGATTCACCCTAACTTCCCAGCATTGCAATGATCATTTGTTGATGCAATTATTCGATTACATTATACAATACAACCTAGTTATGGAATGATTCATTGGAGGGGTCACTATAACCACATTCCAAAATTTACATTAAAGAACTCTGGAACTGGCCAAGTCGTAAAGACGGTAAAAATGCAGTTTTTGTTTGGCATTTACTTTCTGTGGCACTCCAGCATTGTTAACTGGATTAGAGTCTCACTAACGATGTTTGCCTGGGTCTCTCTCGTAGCCATCGATTGAGCGCTGCTTCCAATTGCGGCCCTTATCTCCACATGGATAAAAGGATTAAAACTAAGATTACTGAAGGCTTACAACACTCTACTTGTACAGCAGCCGAAACTAGATTGTTCATCTCTGGAGTTGCCTTTGAATCGGTTTCTGAAAAATTAACAATCACCTAATAAAATATACTATGAACATAAAAAGATCCATTATTTTATATCAAAATGTGATATATTTTGGTGATTGTTGAAAATGAATCTAATTTAATCTGACAGGTGAATGAGAAGACACCACTCATTCTTGGAATGAGAATAAGGTAAGATAATGTCATCATATCAGCATTGTATACCTTCGTCAATTGGACACTGGTTGGACAAGTACCATCCCATTTCTTACCGTCTTACACGATACAAAGATAGGTACATTACATTGTCCTTACTGGGCATAAAATGAGACAAGTTTACCAAGGAAACCGGCTGTTTCGCTATGTATCTTCAACAGTGTATGGCCCGGTTGAATATGGGAATAACATTAGAAACCACGAGAGTTTCAAATACCAAAATCTACCAAGAGCCCTTTTGAACGAGGTTTTAACAAATCTTAACGTCATTTCAAATTTGTTATCCAAAATAACTGCTGTGAAAGTTAACGAGGACATTATAATCCGCTCAGATGCACCTGTGCAAATTTACATATGTATATATATATAATCGGCATACGTAACTAACTTGTGTCAATGGAACGAATTGGGACATGTATGTATATCTACATTTTCTTTAAACTTCCACTACCTACAGAGGTAGTGCAAAAGCAGGACTGCAGTTGTGTAAATTTGCACAGTACAGTGCCGGATTATCCAATAGGAAGAGTAGGCACCGGCCTATGGGCCCCAAGCCTTTTAGGGGCCCCGCGACAACGGATCAAAATAATATTGAATTGATTTCGACTGCTTAGGGGCCTTCACAGGGTTTAATCCGGCACTGGCATAGTATACACCTTGGAGTATGTGAATGCATAATAAAATATATACACGTTTATTTATAAAAAGGTATACAAAAAGCGAAGAAATTAGTCGGTGATTATTTACAGAATTTACGCCAATTTAACTTTGGGCGAGAAGTCGAGCTGTACGTGTAGCAGTTGTATGTGCAAATATATATGTATATCCTACGTAGTATTCTTTTACGGCGCGGTATGGGATGGATTGAAGGACTGATGAATGGATCTGTGGGTAGATTATTGTAATGCGGTTGAATCCTATACACATAAAAATAATTTCTCAAATGCTGAGGCCCCACTATGAGAGACTGGCTTAACCTCCTTTCTTAGTTTGAAAAAAAAAAAAAGCATACACGGTTGAAGATTAACATTCGATTCACTACCTGTCACTGTTAATTGGCCACAGTGAGTCTGATTACCCTACTATTAATATTAGCAATGGAAACACGAAAAAAAAAAAAAGAAAACGAGAAATGATATAAAAAAATTAAAAAAGGTAAATGTAATGGAAAAACAGCAAAACAAAGAAAAACATATAAAAGGGTAACGTCATATTAAGACAGAAACAAGAGGTCCAGGTAGTTATGATGTTACTTAATTGTCTTACAACCTTGACCATTTCACTGAGAATGTTTATACAGTATTGTACAAGTAGAATATGATGTTAACTATTTCCCAACTTTTATACCATAACAATTTATCTATTTTACTAGGTCTGTTTCCCTCCAACTTTAAAGGGCATAATTAACGGATGTAGATCTAGCCCATAATCAAACTCACGCAAAACTCTTGACCACACAAGTTTATTTACCAAGTTTTATCGAAGTCGGATGTGAAAAATAGTCTCTTGAGGGTTAACAATCGTATGCAAAATCACGTAACTAATATACACAGGTCTCACTTGGTATAGAATGGTTCTAATACCATCATGTTATAAGCATGTTTATCACGTTTATCACAATTCAGTTAAAGACACAGCCCATAACTAATATACACAGGCTCACTTGTTAAAGAATGGTTCTAATACCATTATGTTATAAGCATGTTTATCACGTTTATGGCAATCCAATTAAAGACACAGTCCACTGACATATACAACCACCACCAATCGTCAAGATCAAATTACTGATATATAATGGATTCGCTCATAATAAAAGTCGTCCAACGTCTTTATATAAGTCAATTTAACAGGTTTCATAACAATCAGGTAAAAGATACACGTCCTTGAGTGGTAAGATGCACGGTTAATCATATGCAAGATTATATTTATTATTCGTGCTCAAGAAAACACATGGGAATGATTGATGACATAAAACTATTAAGTTTGATCAAAATCAGGTAAGACGTAAAGTCTCAAACGTGGTAGGAATAGGATGTACGAAAACTTCATTACTCATGAATCTTGCTCCTAAATAAACTCAGCTGAGCTTATTATATCCCAGGCTTGATCAAAACTGAATCAGTGAAGCAACAAGCTGGACCAATCGGATCACTTCATCAATATCCACAGATTTCGCTCATTATCAAAGTCGTTTAAGATCTTGATAACATAACTTTGTATTCCAAATTTAATCCAATCGGTTCAGAGAAAAAGCCTGCAGGATGGTAACAAGCTCAGCCAATCAGATGCAACATCATCGATTTAATAAGCGTAGATCTCGCTTTTATATCAAACCGGATTAAGATATTTGTGACATAATTAAAAATCCACGTTTGATAAATAACAATCGAATCATAAATACGAACTCCAGAGAAGTAATAAACTCAACCAGTCCGACACAAGACCACCTCACTGATATGCATGGATCTCGCTTATTATCAAACTCGTCTGATATTTTGAAGATACAAGCCTATATACAAAGTTGGATCAAAATCAGATTTTGAATATATCCTTCATAGTGGTTACAATCTCATCCAATCACACGGATATCACTCGGTATTGATTACGTCCGAGATAATAATAGCATATATATATTGATAACAACAGCCTATATTGACGTTTGATCACAATCGGATCGGAAATATGATCTTCAGGGTGGTAATCAGCTGAGTCAATTACGTACTTCAATAATACGCTTGGATTTCCCTCATTATCAAACTACTCCAAGATTTTAAGCTATGTTTTTATTCCAAGTTTAATCAAAATCCATTCAGAAACATTGCCTCTGTAGTGGGAAAAAACAAAAGATATTGACGATGTAAGCCTATTTACCAAATTTGATCGAAATCGGATCAGAAATATAGCCTTCAGAGTGATAACAACCTCAGCCAATCGGAAGCCCACATTAATATGGGTGTGTCTGGTTCATTATCTTCCGTGATATTGATTTAAGCCTTTATTCCAAGTCTGATAAAAACAGTCCGTTTTGGAATGGTACCTCAATAGTGGAAACAAGTTCATTTAATCAGATGCAAAATTAACTCATTAATAAAGATTGACCTCATTCATTATCGAACGTGAGTCAATATTCTAAGTTTGATCAAAATTGGATATTAAATTAAGTTGAAAATCTTAGCCAATCAGAAGCAAGACCACCTCATTAATATGCATGCAGCTGCCTTATTTTCGAACTCGTCCAGGATCTTTATGATATGAGCTATAGTATTCCAAGGTTTAGCAAACTAGGATAAGTAATACGGTCAAAACAGTGACAACAGGCAACTGTTGACAGATGCGCGATGGAAGTAGGTAATGCTACAAACTCATTGGACTTTATGGCCAGGTGAATTAAA
>JAECUM010037071.1:0-13693 GCA_016617855.1 Megalonaias nervosa
ATATATAGCAGGGAATGTAACAATGTGGAGGACACGAACCCAGCGAAACACTGGTAAGAACCATCGCCCTGCGGTACAGCTACTGTCAGCTTTCTCACCTAACCCCACTGGCAAAGCCTGAGACTGAAACCTTCATGGACAGAGGTGAGATGTCTGTGATCAGTAAAGGCAAAGACTTTATACCACTCAGGCTCCTGGGGTCCCTTTAGGAATTACTAATATTACAATTTTATGTAAACCACCTTGCTAAAAAACAGCTATGTCAACTCATTCATAATACAAAATGTGCTTTAGTTCAATATTCTGAAAAACACCTTAACTTGTGTTTGAAATATACACACACCAAGGCAACTGCATATAATTATGCAGTGTTGTTATTACCACAAAGGCAGACAACTATGCATAAAGACTAATGGGAACTCGTTACAAATAATTATTCAGTTCATACCACAACAGTAATTCATTTAATGAAAGTTACTTTATTTAAAGTATTGCTATATTATGTGCTGCATGGGAAATAAGTCACTTATTTCAGGTTTATATGGCAAAATATTTTAATCATGTCAATCAAGAGACAAATTTTGTCTTTACTGTGAAAGAGCAAAGACCCATCAATCCAAATAATTTTTATAACATTTTAGTTGTGGGACCCAGGACTGGCCCAAGAGTGAATGGCGTTCACGTTTAGAGAACCCTCAAATCTCCCCTGTGCCTGCAAGGGTTTGAGTCTCAGCTCAACCAATACATTCAAAAACAAGACTATACATGTACTCAATATATCTATGTCCTCAAGCTATGCCATAGTACCCAATAAAATATGTTCCATGTCCCTCAGTCAGTTGGTATTACTACAATTTTCAAAGATTGTATAAATAATTGATTTGTCCACATGCTTTTCTTTACTTTTCTTGCATATTTTTTTTTTTTTTTTTTGTTTTAAAGAATGCTATACATTTAGTTTTAACTCAATCCAATCTACGGAACATAAACCTTAGTATCAATGTTTTGAGTGTTGACTCTAGATTTGTTTAGTAGGGTTTTTTAATTTACAGTTATGCTAATTGGGACTTTAACTAATTCAGTCATTCCAAAAGATTCACTATAATCCGACTGAGTCCAGTTTTCACATATGTTTTCTTGTTTATATCACCAAGAATATAATAGTATCTGTCATCACATTTTCAAACTTCTAATTTGAAATATGTATTCCAATGTACAAGGTATGCAGTTGACCCGTATGTGAAGCCAATAAGGGCTTACAATTTTGTGGATAAATTTCCATCCAAACATCATTTTGTTTTAGACAATCGGGCCAGTTTATAATTTTTGACATAAAGTATGAGTTCATCACCTCCTGTATTCCTGTCTTTCAGAAAGTATATCGTAATTATTTACTAAGAGAAAGATTTCTAAATGATTCATAACACATGTACATTAGTTTCTGGTTTTTAAGCATAAGCATTGCAAGATAAGTCCAATGTTCTGACAATGCTGAGAGCTGCCTGAATTTTCCTCAAGTTTTCCGATTCCTTAATATGATACATGGATTATGCTATTATAATGACAATGTTCACAACTGTCTGAATATTCCTCACAAGTTGTTTATGCTCTCATATGATATATGGATTATGCTATTTTGGTCATAAACTTTCTTGTTGAAATAAACATCATCGGTGAGAATCATTGGAGTAGCACATAACCTTACACATCTGCTGTCTTGCTAAATGGCAGATAATAATTTATCTAGTACACATTGCAGTCTTTTCTTGGGATCAACCCACATAACATGATTTCACATTTGGCATTTTGGGAATGTAACATCTAATCACAGGCAGCAATTACAATAATAATTCTCTGTATTTCAAATATTGTGCTGTCTTCTTAACTGCTTGCAATGATAACTGAAGTCCATCCACCACACGAGGAAGATTCTCCATCATTAGGTAAGAATCCCGCCTGAACCAGCAGATCACACACATCATATATATGTCCACTATAAGCATTTGCTAATGCTTTAGATGCATCACCTCTCCAAGGATCCCAATTCTCAGAGTCTTTGAAATGTTGAATCACTTTCTTAACAGCTTCCAATGATACCCAAGATCTTCCCTCCGCACAAGGGAGATTCTTAATTGCTAGTGAGGCTTTCTTCAGAACCAGAAGATCAAATAAATCATAGTTGTTCAAATGTTGTATTGCTTTCTTGACATACTCCAATGGCACACTGTATACGACACCAGGAACATATTTCATTGACAGTGAGACTCCCCTTTCAAGCAGCAGATCCCATACATCATATTTCTGTAATACATGATGATTGTAAAATGATTTTGATGCATGTTTACAGCTGGGGTCCCAATTGTCAGTGTCTTTCAATGCTGCAATGGTTTCCTGACAGCTTCCAATGATCCCCGAAATCCTTCCACTACACCATCCAAAGTCTGCGTTGTCAATGAGACTCCCTCCTGAACAAGCAGACCACATACATCATACTCATGTTTACTATAAGCATTTGATAATGCTTTAGATGCATCATCACACTTGGGATCCCAATTGTCAGTGGCTTTCAAATGACTGTATTGCTTTCGTAACAGTTTCCAATGATAGCTCAAGTCCCCCCACCACTCCGGGAAAATTCTTCATTGTCAATGAGACTGCCTCCTCAAGCAGCAGATCACACACATCATACATCTGTGCACTATAAGCATTTACTAATGCCTCAGGTCACACACAGTATACTTGTTTAAATAGTGTATTGCCTTCTTAACATTCTCCAATGATACACGGTACTCCACACCAGGAATATTCTTCATTGTCAGTGAGATTTTCTCCTGATTCAGCAGATCGCACACATCATAACCTCTTCTCCATAGGCTTCTTCTAATGCTTTTGATGCATCATCACACTTAGGGTCCCAATTGTTGGTGTCTTTCAAATGCTGCACATATTTCCTAACAGCCTTCAATGATACCTCAAATTCCCCAACCACACATGGAAGATTCTTCATTGTCAGTGAGACTCCCTCCTGTATCAGCTGATCACACACATCATACTTCTTTTCTCTATAATCTGCTTATAATACTTTAGATGCCTCTTCGCATTTGGGGTCCCAATTGTTGGTGTCATTCAAATGCTGCACTGCTTTCTTAATATCATTTAATATTATCTGCAATCGCCCAAACACATAATGAAGATTGTTCATTGTCAGTGAGGCTCCCTCCTGAATCAGCAGATCACGCACATCATACTCGTGTTTTCTATAAGCTTCTGATAATTCTTTTGATTCATCTTTGCATTTGGGGTCCCAGTTGTTGGTGTCTTTTAAATGTTGCACAGCTTTCTTAACGCCTTCTAATGACATCTCCAATACCGCAACTACATGTGGAAGATTCTTTATTGTCAGTGAGACTCGCTCCTAAATTAGCAGATGATACACCTCACAGGTTTGTTGTCTACAAAAGTTTGCTAATGCTTTTGAAGCATCATCACACTTGGGATACCGAATGTCAGTATCCTTCAACTGCTTCACTACTTTTTTAATATCATCAAATGTTCACAACATCACATGAGGAATATGCTTCATTGTTACTGAGACAACAACAGCATCTACAGCAATACCTTTGCTTCATTTTTCATAAGATAATCTGCCATATCAAACTTCTCATTACAATAGGTTATGTACAGTGCTGTGGAACATGGACGTGAAGCAAAATTATCTTCTAAAAACTGATTTGAAAACACATGAAGATGGAAGAAAAACCAAACTTTTCCATCTTGTTCTGAAGAAGGTTGCCACATATTATGACATTTCAGATGTTCCACTATCTTCATTAAAACAGATGTATCTCCACGGTGTACAACATATACTACATGCTTTCTCTTAGCGTGATCCCTCCTTGTAATAAAATATCTGTTGCATCCTGGCTTCTTGATAGATATGATCCACATAATGCCTTTTTTGCCTCAACACATTCTGAATTGAAAACCTGACTACTCTTTAAATACTCCATGACAGTTTGAACTCTACTGAGGTCACCATGTCTGGCACCATTACAGAGACTTACATGTGTATATCAGGCGTTCCTAGCAATTGGCTTCTCTGCAATCTGAAATTGGTGGTAGTAGAGAGATAATTCCATTAGTTTCTGCTTCTCTTTACAATGCTAACAATCAGAACTGTTCTTATTAGGTGTACATGCCAAGAATTCAATGAGATGAATGTTCACTAAATTTGACTGTACCTTCATCACTTTGCAATACATGCTGCAAAAATGTGAAACACTTGACAAATGACTCTTGATTCTGCCAGAAATAAATCCCTGAATCTTAATTTAGAATGTGAATTAGCCATGAAACAGCCCTTGATCCTATTACCTTTGTGAAACGCATCTCTCAGCTACATCAAAAACTGGTTCTGTTTAAGAACTGAATGTTTTGCAACGCTGTCTACAAGTGTTTTCTCTACAACATCATGAACCATTTGATTTGCCATAGGTGAATACATATATACAGATAAAAATACATTCTCTGAAGTTTTGTCCTTAGCTTTTGCAGTGTAGGTCCTCTGATATAAATATTCTGGGTCGCCATGTTTTTACAACCATCTCTAAAGAATGTTTTGCTAAAACCTGTCCTACTGCCTCACAGACTGTAGCATGAGAAAACTAGACACAAGGATTTGTAACTAAAACTCCTGAAATGATTTCATTTGGAATTGATTTTTCAATATACAGCCCCTCCAAAATTTCATAAGCATTTCTCAGTAATGTAAGTTCTGCCTTCTTTTTTGAAATATGGAGAAGCGAAGCAATTTCCATGAATAAGTCGTTGCTAGACTTGGGCATGGTTTCAGGTGATAACTACTCCTCATATATCTCACCATGACAAAAAATAAGTGCCAGAGATATGCATTTTTCAGCTCTTAAGTTACAGATATTTCCAAAAATTAATTCTTTTGGATATTCGAAGAAATCAGATCCTTCTTCAAATAACTTACTCTCTGCTGCAAATAGTAACCAGCATTGTGGAAAGCCAAGCAGTCCTCTAAAATTAGCAATGCATTTTTCTATTTCATCTTCTTTCATGCTTTTGTTATGCCTCTGAAGCTCCCTATTCAAAATGCTCATCTTCTCTGAATTATGTAGATGTTCTGATGACAGGATCAGTGACAAATAATCAGAAAATAGTTGTAGTGATCCTAACCTGGAGTCAGCCTTTGCCAATATGTCAACTCGGGTGGTAATTATGACCCCTAACTTTCCTACATCTACATGTTCCTGTATGGTAGGTAGGTATACCATCCACTCTTGCAGACAGCTAGGGTCAAAGTCATATTTTCCTAGTATGTCCTCCAGCACAACAATATCTATCCAATCTGTGCCCAGTCTGTACCAATCTCTTAGACTATAAACCACTACAGCCTATCTCTATACATTTCATAATCTATCAGATGAAGGGCTATTGTTGTCTTTCCTTCTCCTGGGTTTCCTTTGATAACAACAGAACTTTTCTCCTCTAGCAATTTCTTAGCTTCTGCTGCCTGTGTTCGTGGAATGCATCGAAGCTTTTTAATTGTACCAAGCTTGTTCTCTGTGCGACATAGGTGAAAACGAGATTGAACGAAAAGGAGAAGAGTGTATCAGTCTTCATCAGAAAACGAATCCACTCCTGCAAAATAACCTAGAGCTGCTTTCATGGCCCAACATGGCAAATCTCTGCTATTTATGACATTTTTTCTCCCACAACCCTAACCCCTAAATCTAAATCGTGACCCACGGGGTGAAATCCAGAGTCATTTACAGGGAGTTAAATTGGCTTTGTCACATCACCTTTATAAAATTGTCCCTTTATCTGCCAATCACATTTGTCAACACCCAAAATAATACATTTTTTATATAAATGGAACCGCCACATACTAACCACTTGTATATTACTGCCAACTTTAGCACAAGATGTCTTTCTTATAACGTGTTCACTATATGATGTACCTTTCTCCAAGAACCGCATGCTATAAGATTAATAAGAGGTATTAAAAGACATCAAAATAACGTTTAAAAATTAATTTTGATCTTTGACAGCCTTCCAGGGACTATCAGAGGAGGATCAAAAGTATACATCACTACTGCATATGGTCATGACACAAGAAAATAATATAGCAAGTCTGGTTAATATCCACCCAGCAATTCAGAACGAAATGGTGGTGTTGGGCATACAGATAAATGGAGAGAGAGAGGGTATTATAATATTTTCACACTCAATCATATAAGTTTACAAACCAGCTATGTCAATAGAATGCTGAGTACTCTTAGAAGATTGTTAAAGCTCATGTACTAGTAATATTATCAGCATACACACGACAGACAGATTGAGGAATTGCATGATATTAGTAATAAATACCATGAAAGTCCTCAGTATATAACAGTTACTTTAATCTTCAACGGTCATGAATAATTATTTGTCATTTGTCTTTTCATTCTTGAAATTTAAAATTCATCTGAGACGGTTTGTCAATGGAGCAGGCACACATTTATGTCAGTAAAAAAGAAAAACAAATTACAACAGCCACTCAAATCCCATAAATGAATGCAAGGTGATGTGATCTGAAATCTGTCTCCTCCACTCAGTGTTTCCAAGCTAATTATTTTATCCCATCAGCATGATCTGCCACTGACAACATATATCCACATAAAGGATAAATTCCAAAGTTTCGTCTCCATATGACTGAGGTACTTTTATAATCATTTCACAGCCACTTTATGTGAACGTTCTGTTGCCTTGTTTATTTTCTACTTGGATTGAACTTGAAGTGAAACATCCGGTTTGTCATACAGCGAAATGTGTTAGATGCAATGCTGACTGGTGGTTATATTTAGTTCCAGTGTTCCAGTCCAGGGTAAACAGTAACCACCAATCAGAACTGAATCACTATGTAATACACTGGATGAATTGTCATCCAAACTCAATCCAAGGAGAGACAAACCAAACATGCTAATGGGATAAATAAAATTAGCAGAGAATCGGCAAGGGGGCAAATGTCAAATCACATGATTTTTTTCACCTTGTGTTACGTTTGCAAAGGGGGTGGGTGTTGGAAATAATTCCTCTTTGTCACAAAGAGAAACTAACACCTGTGGCCACAGGAGTTGTTTTACCACTGCAGAACATACAATGCGATGGATTTGGTGCTTAGTCATCTCTGGTCCCACATCTTTACGTGTTCCAGATAAGATTTTCCTTTCATGAGGAAATTACAATTTCTGTTGCTTTGAAGATAACAGCGCATTGGCTTTAAAATTTAAGTGAAGACATGAAATTCATCATAATATTTTTTTAAAGCATTCATGCGATACAAAATAAAGAGTGGCCAAGATTAGTCCTGCATCCAATGAAATGGAGCAGACTAAAAGTTTAAATTAAAACAACTGTCAACTAGCAGGTAGTTTGTTTGGGAGTATTTTTGTTATCTTGTCAAGGATGAGAATGGCATATGAACAGATGACAGGTCTATATCTGTTTGTAATCAACATACTGAAATATAACCAAGAGGTCAACCAATGTAAAATGGCACTAAACTACCACTAACAAACGTTCTAATACGAAAGATCATTAAGTTCATATATGTGTCGATAATATATCATATTGTAGACTTATGACAAATCATGAATCACATCTATATAAGGTACCAATGTATCATTTCACTCCTAATACATAATTAATACATTCACACCTTGTTTGTCATAAAGTTATAAAAAGTATTGAAGTTACGTCATGTAAATATATTTATTGAGTATTTTTTTGGGACAGGAAAATATAAATAGGAAAATAAAGGAAATAATTTTAAAAAGCATGATGGAATTGGAATTAAGAAAGCTGCAGCTTCAGAAAGAAATGATGAAATGCAAATTCAGAAAGAGGAAAAGGAGAGGTAAATGCAGGGAAATAAAAGAAAATACAAATCAAGAGGAAAGAGAGATGCAGAGGCAAAAGAAGACAGGGAAATATAAATGCAGAAAGAAGAGGGGAAGATACAGAGAGACACAAAGATGTGGGAAATGCAAATGCAGATGTTCAGAGAAGAAAAAGAAATTTAAAATAGATTAAAAGAATCAGAACTGACAGGCAGAGAATACCCTCCCCATTTACACACAAGTTCAGGTTTTGATGGTATCCAAAATATTAGGTTAGTAACCCCTTTTCAGGAAAAAAGAAACTTTCACACTTTGAGAAAATTGCTTAAAACATGAAATGACCAAGAGAACATTGGATTTTATTACTACAAAAATGTACTTACTGACAACACTCGTGAAGTCTACACTTCACTGTCAGTACAACAATGTGCTGATTATGATATGTTAAGGAATGTATCTTGATGGGTTATGAGTTGGTACCTGAGGCATATTGACAAAGGTTTAGAAATTGAAGAAAAGAAATTTGACAATCCCATGTCAATTTGCAAAAGAAAAATAACAAGCCAAGTGAGGATGCGTCATCTTCTGATATAGAACCTCCCATTTCTGCTGATTGTGATAAGATGATATAATGGGTAATGTCTAGTCCTCCATTGTGAACAATATACTCATGTGTAATGGGCGCATAAATAGATGACCGGGGACAAAGAGACTTGCTGCCATATTGAACAAACCCAACTGGCAAAGGAATTCTCCGGAGGGTGGTACAACTTGCATAGGCAAGGAAACCACTACTGTACTGCGTTCCCATGCTCATTTCTTAATGAGATATACCCTGTTTACTGGAGTGTTGAACTCCATACCTAGATGAACAAACTATTGAAATGGGTACCAGATCAGATTTGACCTTGTTGCAACGGAAACCAGAGTTATGAAGGAGAGTAACAAGTGACATGTCCTGCTCCAAGCTATGACTCACCTGATGTTTCTTGTAGGATGTATTCCAAGTAGCTCCTGTTGCCACCATATAGTAGGTCCTAGCTGTGAAGTAGCTGGATCAAAATGTTGAGGTTGGTGGCCCCCTAAACTCACCGAGTGCCCCATGTTAGATATAGTGACTTAGAAACTGTCACTACATACAGGCTTCCTTTGAGTGAAAAATGCTTCAAAACAAAGTGAAGCAACAACTCTTGAGTTTTGAGGCACTAAGCTGGATATTGCGTGCAGTGAGTGCCGTGTGGCACTATGCAAGTTACATCCATGTGAGTGCCAGTATAACCTAGGTTCATGATATTGGACAAACGTCATTCTTCTGGTGGCTGGATTTTATGACTGATTGTGGTCACGATGTACTACGATCAGAGTTACTGTATATGACTGAATCTGGTCACGATGGAAAATGGCACGATGTTTTCCAGTTCTGGAGATTAGGACAGAGTATGGGATATTGATCTACATCTACAGGTGAATCATGGCATTATGAACATCAAAATGTACATGCAGAGCTACATACTATGACAATCACCTGTAAAAGGGCACATGTGGCCACCCATACAGGTATAGTATTGCAAAGTTAGTATTAATACTTACTAAGTGGATGCTAAAATATCAATTCTAATAAAAGTTACAAGTAGGAAAGGACAATTGACTGCAAGTTTCATATTGCCAGCATATGTAAAGCAAAACACATGATTTTTGATTCCCAAAGCTCCCAACAGAGTTGCATTTATTAAAATAACATTTTCAGAAAACTGATAAAAGAAAGAGACATCTCTTGCTAAAACGAAGTTTGACACTTAACTGAAACCAAATTAAAGAATTTATGTTTAATGTGGAAAAATGGTACAAATGCACAATGTTTATATGGTCAGTTATAATACAGCACATATAAAGACTCCTCACATCCGAGAGTAACATATATACTCTCCCTGCCCGATTACATTGATATGGTATTTAGTACATACACAACATCTGGAAATTCAATCAGATCATGAACTGAACTCTATGTCATTATTGCCTGTTTAGCTCCCAAACAGAACAGGCAAGTAACTGTTGTTTTATTAACTTTGCAGGAACCACTAGAAAAATGTCTTTTAAAAATTTAAATGCCCTCTATAATGCAGTGATCAGATGTTGACATGACATTACTTTTATGAGAATAAATGTCATGTATGATTAAGTGAATGAGTATTTTGAATATCAATAAGAACACCATGAATGGCACATGATATGCCCACCTATGTTTAATAGCCCTCCATATAGATAACTGATTTTTTTAAATGAAGAAACCATTTATCTTCTATCATAAAAGCATTTTCTTCCATCGGTCACGAAACCTTGATAATCATGCTTCTGAAGCTGAAAAATTAATGCAAACCAGCTACAAAATTTGGTAACTGTAAATAATGGAGTAGGATAGTTAGTATACCATTTTCCTTAGGTCAGACTGACCTTGACCTTTAGAGCTGGAAACTGATATGATTCTTCTGTGCACCAAGTGGAAGCCATCTATGAAGTTTGGTAACAGTAGATTGTGACCAACCTGAGTTCTTGTGTAGATATCTACTTGGTAACAGCTGGACAGACAGACTGATGAACAACCTCATACTATAAAGTACTCCAGGTTATGGTGGGGAAATACCGAGTAAACAAATTTACACCTATAAGGCAATGAATCCAGTAAAAATCAAAGATGTAGAAAGTTTGTTTCACATGTTCAGGTTTAAATACGATCATTTTGTTATGTTCTCATTCTGTTCAAAGAGATAGCACAATATATCACTGATGTCTATAAAAGTTTGTTTTCTTCTCAACAAAATAAATGCACTTGTAGGTAGGCATGGTTAAAAAGCTGGGAGATGAAAGCAATATCAAGTATTAATAAATTTCATATCCCACTTTCATGTATATTTTATCTGAAATTTGATCTAGAAAAATATTTTTTAAAAAAAACCTGTTTACTCAATTACAAAGAAATGATGTAGATAAAATTGTTCCATAGTTCTCCCTTTCTATCTTAATCAAAATCACATATACATGCTTTCTGGGGGCATACATAATAAGGTACGCCAACTTTATGAACACAAGATTAACTCAGGATCTCAGCAGATGCAAATCCTATGAATGCATGATGTGCAAAGATATTCTTCACATGAAAGTGCAGATGTTCCATCAGAACACTGGGATAAACATTCGAAGAACTTTTGCTATATCCTTTTTACATTAAGATGGCAGCCTTTTTATCATATATGCAGCACCTTTTTCATTTAGGTCAATTTTCTATCAATGAAATGCATTAGTGCATATTCCATGTTAATATGACCAACCATTTAGGAAGAGGAACATTAAGGTCTTCAAGATAGCCAATGTGGAAAAGAGAGTGGAAGTCAGATAAGCACCATTCTCATGTAAGATCACTCGTAAATACATGTAACTGCTTAATGATTTGCTCCTTCAAAAAACAGTATTACATCGTAAGTGATATTTAATTTTGCTGCTCAGGTACAAAATAGAGCATCTATTACACTGTCCACATATACAATTCCAAAGCCAGTACAAATGTTTCTTGAATAATTGATTTTATGTGAACAAGTCTTTGCCTCTAATGAGGCATCACAACAGGAGTTCAGATATGTATTTCAGGCTCAAATGATAGACTAACCATTATCATTGGTGTAGGTAAAGAATGTAACATAGGAAACTGCCATAAAATTAAAAATAGTTCGTCAAGTGGCAAACAACGAAAGCTGCAAATGTTAAGAGAACGATGACTGATCATGGAAAAATGGTCATTTGCAAGACTAAGTTAAGAAGGATTTCAATAATGACGATAGGGAAAAATATGGTAAACTATATACACGCAACAAAAAAGATTATGATACAAATATGCAAATAATTATGTCCCGGTTTTAGTTTGTTATTTATTTACTGCCACTGTTTTGCATAGATACATTCTCTTTCTCTTTATCAATCGACCTTTAACAATACTTGAAGTTAGCAAGTTTATGTTTCTTTTTCCTGGATGTCAATTAATTCATTTATGTTAATTATTTTCATTTTCATAACTTCAGAAGCATTTATCATCTTCGTATCTTGGAAAGGTCTGATCCTGTATGTTTATAACTTGGTTCATTCTATAATTTTCCTTCTTTCTCTAACCTTACAAAAAGCCAAAAAAAAAAAAAAAAAAATAAAAAAATAGAAATAAATTCCACCTATTGTGTTCATATTGTGTTTCTTGATCGTATCTTTTCGTGACTGCCAATTTGTGAAATTAAATACTAACTCTACATTTCTGTTCCTAATGCAATGCATTTTCAGTAGGAGTGAATATTGGAGGCTTCATTGAATTAAATTGCGTTTCGTCTCTTTCTGAAATATGCTTGATATATTCTTGGTTCATCAGTTATCTATGCATTTAAGCATTCCAAGGCAAGCTGGTACACTCGTAACTTACAATGATTTGAATAAAATGCATTCATAAGAACCCAAAGAAACATCGAAAATCTCCGTAAATGCAGTATCAGCCATTTAGGAATTGTGTATTATCTTCTGAATTTATAATATACATTTAATTGAAATTGTTTGAGACTATGAATTTATAATTTATATTGTTTAATTCAATGGTTAGTACTATCGTAAAAGTACATTTATACTCCGTAGTAGAATTTATTCACAAGGTCGATCTATGCGAAAAAAAGAACTGAAGCATCTCAGAAAAAACTCGAGAGAATTGATTGTGGGTCGCATGAATAAGAGAGTTGGAAATCAAAGTAAAATTGCCCTGACACGCTCTCTCTATCATTTCATTGGTTCATTCATATTTGATAGTCAGCACATAACTGTGTCTTTTTGAGATAAGGTTTTTACGATGCTGAAATAATAAAATTAAATTGCTGAGAAAGTTTAGAATTAATTCTGAATCAGAGATTGTTTATTTGAAATGCAATAGGGGAATATATAATGGCGATACATGCTCAGGATTATTAGTATTATAGGATTTCATACCATAACTTCATAGCCAGTAAGTTATTTTTAATTTTTTTCAGTTTGTTTGAATTCCTATTTTATTTAAATAAAGTTACGTTTTGGAAACTTGAATTCTTGTAGGGTTGCCTTGCTCTGATACAAACGTTTAAACCCATAGACGTTACACAGCTAAATCATCAATGTTTCTATCGGGTGTAGTGGTCTCAGGGTAACACTTGTAGTGAGTACTTTTCTTCGAATTGATCATTTAAATGAATTCCAGAACGAGTTTATATAAGAAATTTTATTAGCAAAGCTAGTTCGAAACTTTAATTGGTTTACAGATTATCAGTTTCATCAAACAATGCAAGCTTGATAAGTTTTAATCACATTGATTTTAGAAAAGAATAGAGATGAAAAAGAAAACGATGAGGACTGCAAGTCGAGAATGCAATTCTCCTGCTATTGCTTCGCTAAAGGACTAGCTGCTTTAAAAAACCAATAATTTGAAAACGATGTAAAGATAACTTGAAGATAACTTCAAAACAATTTTAAGACAGCTTGCAAATGCAAAAGCATTCAAATAACTTCAGTACAAGTTTATTAAAACTTTTTTTTAAATTTGAATATAAAAATGGAAGGTGGTGCAATTAAAATTAAGTACAATTCGTTGTCTTGTAAATAAGTGGATAATTTAACCTAACAAACAAAGACATTTCCTAATTGAGTTGAAGGTGGAAGTCCACCCGGAAAGCGTTCACACACAAATGTAAACTCATCCAAGGCTGAATAGCAGTAAAAGCATAAAACATAACCAA
>JAECUM010037072.1:0-33296 GCA_016617855.1 Megalonaias nervosa
TATATATATATATAAGTTTCAAGTTCTTTGGGGTCCAAATTTTTTTTAATACTCCCCGTACTTAGGTGGCCATGGGTCGGGGCATCATCCCACGGACTAGCTTCTTACAATTCATTTTCGACATAAGTTTTGTCTTCTGTAATTAAAGCCTTCAAAACGGCTATATTTTGAGCTATTAAAACGTGGTATAGGTACGAGAAGAAAGGAGGACAGCCTGAAGAAAGAAAAGTACAATAAGATGTAAGAAATAGAAGTGAAAGAAATGTGGAGCAGAAGAGATTAAGAGACAGGAGTATTGTAATAGCATATGTATATAATAGGTATATGTATATAAGTATATGCATATAATATGTATATGTATATAATAGGTATATGTATATAATAGGTACATGTATATAATAGGCATACGTGTATAATAGGTATATGTATTAAATAGATATGTGTATATAATAAGTATATGTATATAATAGGTATATGTATATAATAGGCATATGTGTATAATAGGTATATGTATTAAATAGATATGTATATATAATAGGTATATGTATATAATAGGTATATGTATATAATAGGTATATGTATATAATAGGTATATGTATATAATAGGTATAGATATGAATCTTATAAACTAGTTTCTAATGATATGTACAAAAATATAACCAAGAGATAATTCAAGATTGTAGAGTCATCAACTAATATATCGAAAACATTTCAAACAATAGACAGAAATTGACTATTATACAACTAAATTAATAAATGTGTGCCAGTCAAAATGTTCCAATTAATTATATCTTTTGGCTAATTCCATCTCAGAGGTGTAGTATCGTTTAAAACAAATTTAAATAAAGGTAGGTATGGAGGTTATCTTTCATGGCACATATTGTATATGTATCTTTTAGATATCAGCGATATAAAATTAATTACATTTTGCCTTCTTCTAACATACCGACAATTATTTGTGTAAGAGAAAAGGTATGCATAAAATTAGTATTGTTTATAATCCACTGGCTTAAGTCATTCCAAAACTGCTGTACAGTTACACAGTCCCAAAAAAGGTGAATTAATGTTCCAAGTGAATCCATACAAAAAAAAAAAAACATTTATTATTATCTGCTATTCCAATTGTTTCTAGAAAGATTTGTTGCAGGAACTATATGCAGTAATTTATACTGAAACCAAATTAGATTAGAATCTTAAGTAATTTTGTATGTTAAGGCAAAATGTCTTGCCCAGTCTAATTGGTCTGGTAAATTAAATTGCGTTTTCCACTTAATTAATGCTTTAGTTTCTAATATTTCTGTGTCATTTACAAAGATACTATAAATATTTCTGCAACCTTTCTTGGTTTTAAGGAGAAGTAAGGTCCTATTTGCAATCGAAGGTTTTTCCAAAATTTCTTTGTTTTGATTCGATAGGTAATCTATTCATATATGATTTAACAGAATAAAGGACCCCTGCATATTGTAGAAAGTTACTTACAACATTATACATTTAATTCACTTTTTGCCATGAAAGTAATTGTTCATTACTCTGGCCAATATCGTTTATAAATAGTATACCTTTTTCAAACCAATTTTTGCTAAAAACAAATAAAGACCCTCGGACCTTAATATTTTTGTTACACATTAGGGCCTGAGGCTTGACATTGAGCGACTCACTGAGAAAGACGGAAAATCGAGAGGAATGGAGGAAGCTGGTTGTTCGGTCTTGTGTGGTGCCCCAACGGTCTACCAGACTACGGGACTGATGATGATGACGATTATATATATATATATATATATATATATATATATATATATATATATATATATATATATATATATATATATATATACTGAGTACATGCCTGTGACTGTGTAGAGTGTATTGTACTAAAACACTGTACATGCCGGTGGTCATGTGGAATATACACTACTAGAACTACGAGTATATGCCTCTGGCTTGGTAGAATATACAGTACTAGAGCACGTGTCCATGCCTGTTGCTTTGTAGAGTCTATAGAAATAGAACAGTGTTCATATCTGTTGTTCTGTTGAGTAAATAGTACTAGAACACTGTACATACCTGTTGCTCTGTAGAGTGCATAGTACTAAAACGCTGTGTACTTGTCTGTTGCTATGTAGATTTCATAGTACTAAACACTGTATACATGTCTGTTGCTATGTAGATTTCATAGTACTAAACACTGTATACATGTCTGTTGCTATGTAGATTTCATAGTACTAAAACACTGTATCCATGTATGTTCCTCTGTAGTGTTCATAATACTAAAACACTGTATCCATGTATGTTGCTCTGTAGATTTCATAGTACCGAAACACTATATACATGTCTGTCAGACTACTAAAACATTGTGTACATGTCTTTTGCTATGTAGAGTGCATAGTACTAAAACACTGTATACATGTCTGTTGCTATGCAGAGTGCATGCTACTAAAACACTGCGTACATGTCTTTTGTTATGTAGAGTGCATAGTACTAAAACACTGTATACATGTCTGTTGCTATGTAGAGTGCATAGTGCAAGAACACTCTGTACATGTATGATGTTCTGTATGGTATACAATACAAGAACACTGTATACATGCCTCTGGCTTTACAGAGTGAACGGTACATGAAAACACTGTATTGACATAACCATAATCATAATACAAGAGACAAATGTAAGAGAAATTGAAGAATATGCCAATTTTATTTAAAAGCCTTTGATTATAAGTAGTAAAAGAAACTTAAAACAAATTTATTCAATGTAAACGTTTATGTAAAAACGACTCAGGATATTTAATAAAAAAAAATGAGAACATATATCTAATGACAAGCGTTATAATGAGTATTTATAAGATGTGCAAAAACCGCGCAATAATGAGGTGTTTTTAACAGTGTTTTCAAACATCAGAGTGTTTGAATAATGATTCATATTGGTTCATGTTAAAGAAAAGATTTTATAATAAAACTAGCACTTGTTATATAAACATTATATTCCTGAGAGTCCGTGTTGTCACTTAAAAAACATAATACATGGTCAACCATAGCAAACGCCGGTTTGATAATGATTTAGAAATGGGCCACAGCTGACACGATCATTCTCTCAGAAATGTAATACTACTTGCTTAAATCAAGTGTTTGTCAGCGAGCAACTGAGTGGCTGTGCATCTACGATGTATATGTACGTAATTAAATGACAAAAAAAAACCGCATTCAGGTTTTAGGGGAAAGATCCAGAGTATAATGCGCTATCATCCGTTTAAATTACGTGACTTATGTATACAAACGCCAACAAGAATATCGCTCATTCATTTGAAAAATAGAAGTTAGAGAAAGTCAATGAAACCCGTGCAGAATGTAAAATTAAGTGTGCGACAAGCATGAAATAATTTTTTTTTATACTTTTGGGTGTTGAGATATGATCCTTCATTCAGTTGAAATTAAAGTTCAACCATAATACTTACAATAGTTATCCTCTTTAATACCTACCTATACAAATCAAAGCGTATCATTTGCTGACATAATGCTCTTAAACACCAACATATGCAACCCATAACGTATCATTTGCTGACATAATGCTTTTAAACACGGACATATGCAAGGCAAAACGTATCATTCGCTGACATAATAATCTTAAGCACAAGAATGTACAAAAATGAAAATGTATTATTTGCTTACATAATGCCCTTAAAGTGTGTCAGAAACTGGCTTCATTGAAAACTGCTTCTTTTCATTTAAAATTGTAGACAGCACAACGGCAAACAGCGAGTCTTTCATCGTTCGAATATGAGGATCTTCAGTAAAGGTGTACAATAACAGTGGTGCATGACGTCACGAATGAGCAAACTATACATTATCAATATGAACAAGCCGAGCCATTAGAGATTGGGGTTGTTTGAAAACTAAACAAAAACTCTGCATCACTTTATCATTAGAAAATTAAAATTAAGATCAAATGCATTTTTTTTCTGCTAATCGTTAGAATGATTAAATGTAAACATATTAACAGTCTGAGTTGTAAAATGGCAGACTCATGTAAATCAAAGAGTATCGTTTGCTGACATAGTTCTCTTAAACACCAACATATGCAAAGTAGAAAATACCATTTTTTTCTGTCATAATGCTCTTAAACACCAACATATGCAAAGTAGAAAATACCATTTTTTTCTGTCATAATGCTCTTAAACACCAACATATGCAAAGTAGAAAATACCATTTTTTTTCTGTCATAATGCTCGTAAACACCAACATATACAAAGTAGAAAATACCATTTTTTTCTGTCATAATGCTCTTAAACACCAACATATGCAAAGTAGAAAATACCATTTTTTTCTGTCATAATGCTCTTAAACACCAACATATGCAAAGCAAAACGTATCATTTGCTGTCACAATGATCTTAAACACATGCAAATGCAAATTAAAACGTATCATTTTCTAAAGTAATGCTCTCAAGCACCAGCAGATGCAACGCAAAACGTATCTTTTGCTGACATAATGCTCTTTAAAGCATATATCCAAAAACCAAAACGTATCATTTGCTGACAATGCTCACAAAGTTTTTCAGAAGCCTATTTCTTTGAAACATGTAGATTTAAGAGTGAAACAAATTGTTTCTTTTCATTTAAAACTGTAGAAGGAACAGCAGCAAAGAGCGAGTCGTTCGTTGCTCGAATATAAGAATCATCCATAATGGAATTGCATAAAAGTGGTGCATGAAGTCACGAATAAGCAATATATGAACAAGTGGAGACATTAGGGGTTGGGTTCGTTTGAAAAGTAAAGACAAAATGTGCATCACGTTATTATTTGAAAATTAACATCAAACGCATTTTTCTCCTGCTTATCGTTATAACGATAAAATGTCGAGATATTAACAGTTTGAGTTGTAAAATGGCAGACTTAAAATGATCCATCAAATTAGAGTCATGTGACTTGTTTGGGAATTAATAGATTTTGACAGATGCTTTCCTTGTGAAAATGTTTATTTGTACTTATTTGTTATAGCATATATTAATTTTGTGCTTAGAAATAATTAGGTGGAAGTGGCTGTGATAATAAAAGTGCCATTACAAATAACGTATATCTTACATCAAATGGAATGCTGCCAGATTACGTAGTCATTGTTTAAGTTAGCAAACAATACAGCAATATAACAAGTAATCCATCATTTAACCTGATGAGTGTTTGACACATCTGATAATATCAGCGTTCCAGATTACGTAAATCGTTATTTAAATTAGCAAGCAATACAGCAATATAACAAGTTATCCATCATTTAATCAAAGGAGTGTTTGACACTATTGATAATACCAGAGTTTAAATGAAGGAGAGTTTGTTGGGGTTTTTTTGGAAGGAATACGTTGATCAGGTTGATGAAGATATTGCTCCATTTCCATCACTCTCTTCAGCTTTTAAACTTACAAACACAGTCCCAGAAGTTATTAATCCTGTCTGTCGATTTCAACTAAACAACACAGTTCCAGAGGTGCTCAATGGTGATTGTCCACTGTAAAACCAAGAGCTGTTGTTTCATACTTTTCTTGACAAGGGGATAATTTTATTTCACGCATGAGTTCTTGATGAACGCCAACAGTATCAATGGATATGTTGTTTGTCCAGTTGTTAATCCTTTGTATTCCCCATACAAAGCTAATACAAACAAGTGATGTACTCTACGCATGCCCAGACCTCTCGTTGGAGAGATTTGTTGATTGTGACAATGGGACGCTGTATTTAAGGCCATGCGAGTCTGCGGCGCTGGTGCTGGTACCGTCACTCTTCTTTTTACAACATAGCCTTGCCCAACTTTGTCTGACCTGGTAGTGCAAAAGAAGAAATGATTACGATGACGGTGATGACGATGAAATTGTTTTAATTATGACTTCGCTGTTAAATAAAATTTATTTGTTAGGACATTTTCTTTGATCTATATTAAAGTCTACATGTCGTATTAATGCCTTCGATTAAAGGGTTGTCAGAATTTTAAAAAAAATAAAATAAAAAAACTTTTACTAAAACGACCAATCCTAGATACTACATTTTTAAAGTATAAATTTCTAAAGGGAAATATCTATTTCTGTGACGACGCGTGTGCTTGGGTAGTACTACAAGGAATATATATAATACAAGCGGGCCATATAAAAGGTATCTGTACCAAATATTGGCCAATAACGTGACATTTAGTACGCATAAATATCTCCTGTAACCTAAATTTATATTATTATTATTATTATTGTTGTTGTTGGTGGTGGTGGTGGTGGTTTTATTCTTATATCGATTCTAGTTGATGTTTATTATATGTTATCTTCGGTATTCGGAATACCTCTAACCGTGCATACCAAAGACTCACGGTTCCCGACCAAATTCTAATGGCATGGTCCATAAAGAACAAGATTACAGTCTAAACAAAAACCACTTTTACACCAGCTCAGAATATGTATTCAAATGTTGACTTACCTGCTTTTCTCTCGCAGTAAACAGAAGGAATACGAAGAAACCTTGGAAGGCGTTCAGAAAAGCAAACACGTACATAAGGGCTACTCTGGCGTCTTCAACAGCCAAGAAACCAAACACCCAGGTTAATCCTATAGAAAAACACCCACATGCATAAACATGTATCCTATATGCATATTTCATTTCACACATCATACAATGAGTGCAAATTTCTGAAGTATTTCGACATTTTAATGACTTGTCCTTAGTGGTCTCGACGGCTAATACGTTCCATGAGGTGCGGGATATCGGTCAAGGGCTACCACATAAGACTGTAAATGCCGTGCTGAGGAAATGGAATGTTTTGGGAAAGGTAGTGGTGGTGGTGGTTGAACCTACCAAGACTGTCGAACATTTGATACTTTACTTTATTTCTCGAAATCGGAAATTGACTGTAATATCATCGTGGAACTTTGATATGACTTCAGTCTTAACATTTGTCAGGATAAAATTAACATGTACCTGTTAGGTGCGCGATGGTCGATTTAGGTAGTGCGAGACTATCAATTTAGGTAGTGCGAGACTGTCGACTGAGGTTGTGTGAGACTGTCGATTGAGGTAGTGCGAGACTGACGATTTAGGCAGTGCGAAATTGTCGATTGAGGTAGTGCAAGACTGTCCACTTAGGTAGTGCGAGACTGTCGATTTATGTAGTGCAAGACTGTCGATTTAGGTAGTGCGAGACTGTCGATTTATGTAGTGCAAGACTGTCGATTTAGGTAGTGCGAGACTGTCGATTTATGTAGTGCGAGACTGTCGATTTAGGCAGTGCAAGACTGTCGATTTAGGCAGTGCGAGACTGTCGATTTAGGCAGTGCGAGACTGTCGATTGCGGTAGTGCGAGACTGTCGTTTGAGGTAATGCGAGACTGTCGACTTAGGTAGTGCGAAACTGTCGATTTAGGCTGTGCGAGACTGTCGATTTAGGCAGTGCGAAACTGTCGATTGAAGCAGTGCCAGACTGTCGATTTAGGCAGTGCGAGACTGTCGATTGAGGCAGTACGAGACTGTCGATTGAGGTAGTTCAAGACTGTCGACTTAGGTAGTGCGAGATTGTCGATTTATGTAGTGCGAGACTGTCGATTTAGGTAGTGCGAGACTGTCGATTGAGGCAGTGCGAGACTGTCGATTGAGGTAGTGGGAGACTGTCGACTTAGGTAGTGCGAGACTGTCGACTTAGGTAGTGCGAGACTGTCGACTTAGGTAGTGCGAGACTGTCGATTGAGGCAGTGCCAGACTGTCGATTGAGGCAGTGCGAAACTGTCGACTGAGGCAGTGCGAGACTGTCGATTTAGGTAGGGCGAGACTGTCGATTGAGGCAGTGCGAGACTGTCGATTGAGGCAGTGCGAGACTGTCGATTTAGGTAGCTCTTACCAGTACCCAACTTAAGGGAGATTTTGCTCAAATAGATGCATTGAAGCATCCTGTCTTGAAAGGTTTGCACACACACACACACACACACACACACACACACACACACACATATATATATACTGAAAATGAATTAATGGTACGATCTCTGTACCACTTAACATCAACCTACTCCATACTATATGTTTAACTAAAATTGTTATATGCTCTGTAAAACATTATCCTTTCCTTCAATACACGTTCTTCACAAAGTCCAATTTCTTCAGAAGTATATTGCATATGTACAAAATTAATTCTACTGACCATAATCATGATTACTTCATAATGAAAATATCGAAGGAACAGACTTTTATTTTTTCAGTGTCAGGTGCCTTTTATAATACTCCAATAGAGTTACAGAATGGGGTACGCTTAAAATCAAAATCGAAACATATATTCACACATTGTATAATATTCCAGTATAATTACAGAAACGGGGCGGACTCAAAAATAGACACAGACAAACTGCAAGCTTTCAGAGCACATATGCAGAAGTGCAATTACCCATAGCTATTTACAATAACAACAAGAATATATATATATATATATATATATATATATATATATATATATATATATATATATATATATATATATATATATATATATCCCCAACCATCCACCCGACTTTCATGAACATATTCCCCACTGCCTTTGTTAAATTTTGTACACCAAATGTTTCTTCAGGAATATTATTAAGATTAGAGAGGGTTATGGTGATACTTATGATTAATATTGAAATTTATTACATTTCTCTGACCCAGCTAACAGCCAGTCCAGCTGTATTTATTACATTTCTCTGACTCACCTAATAGAACAAAAACTGCCAGTCCTGCTTGAAAATTCATAACGGCTATTTTATGGTCTGACTGGTTCACCTGCATTCCTCTGGGTCGTCGACACAGGTTGACGATGACGAGGATAAATACAATAAAATTGGCGACAAGAATGAGTCCTATCGGCAGAATGAAGGCCCAGTATAGAGGATACAGCTGCATCCAGCAACTGTAGATTTCAAAATAAAACATAAAACAAGTAAAATACGTTCCTGCCTCTTTGAGATTTTACGAATATACGATGTGGCATTCTGGGATGTATCGGAGTTTTGCTTGATACTGATAGGAAGATTTTTATCTAACGCACACGTTGAAAATTGCAATATAATTACGATTCCAACTGACCGCATAGTATGTATCTGCCGCCACTAGGGAACACACTATATTCCACAAACAGCAGAAGATTTTTCAAGGGCTATAATCTGTTTCTAAAACCACCTCCAATACAAAAATATGCAACTGAGCATCGCCATCTGTATCAGAGATGGCCTGTTTGTTGTTCCCGTTCATTTTATTCTAAATCTCTTATTAAAGCAGACTATTTTTTATGTAGTAGTCTTTTGACAGCATTCTTACGTTATTGCAGACCGATTAACACTTGTATGTGTCATACACAGCACAACATCTACGTGGTTTAGAAATAGGAATTGCCCTGAAATCTTTCAGGGTGTCATTATTTTCTCATTATCTAAGAGAATGTTTTATGCCAAAGCGACTTACCATAATCAGACAGTTTATAGATACAGTTTTGTGCTATATATGCGCCAAAGTGAAGGTGCATCTGGAAAATTCCACTTTCCCCTAATAATATCAGCTCCAACCTCCGTCAGTTATAGCAATACTACGATATACTGATAGCTTGATATACAAAAAACAAACGTCTCCCTGATAAGATCAGATTCCAAACCCCGACAGGTATAGCAATCATACGAGAGGCTGAAAGATTGATATACGGAAGATAATGTAGGGAGAGGAAGCTAAAGACAGACAGACGAAAGGGTGCAAGACCTAGAATGTCGACAGTTGATTACTTTTAGAGTTGTCACATTACTGATATACGGAAAAGTTTAAGTTCCACAACGCATTAATATGACATTAAACAATTAATTATTTCCTGTTTTAAATATGTGTAATATTCCATCCTTGTCACAGACATAACAGGAGACTAATTTGTGTGTCTTTGTGACAGACATATTAACGTTTCTTTGTGACAAACATGGTAAGGGCGTAATAGCGAGTCTTTGTGACATAATGCGTAGTAAGAGCGTAATAGTATCTTTCTGACATAGTAAGAGCGTAATAGTGTGTCTTTGTGACGTAGTAAGAGCGTAATGTGCATCTCTGTGATAGGCATAGCAAGAGCGTAATGTGTGTGTCTCTGTGACAAATGTATCAAGAGAGTAAGAGTGTTTTGTGACATACACAATAAGAGCGTAATGAATGTGTCTTTGTGACATACACAGTAACAGCATAAGGTATGTGTCTTTCTGACATACATAATAAGAGCATAATGTATTTGTCTTTGTGACATCTATAACAAGAGCGTAATGTATGTGTCTTTGTCACATACACAGTAACAGCGTAATGTGCGTGTCTTTGTGACATACATAATAAGAGCGTAATGTATGTGTCTTTGTGACATACACAGTAAGAGCGTAATGTATGCATCTTTGTGACATACATAATAAGACCATAATGTATGTGTCTTTGTGACATACACAGTAACAGCGCAATGTATGTGTCTTTGTAACATACACAGTAACAGCGTAATGTATGTGTCTTTGTGACATACACAGTAACAGCTCAATCCATGTGTCTTTGTGACATACACAGTAAGAGCGTAATGCATGTGTCTTTGTGAAATACACAGTAACAGCGTAGTGTGTTTGTGTCTTTGTGACATACACAGTAACAGCGTAATGTATGTGTCATTTTGACAGACACAGTAGGAGCGTAATGTATGTATCTTTGTGACATACACAGTAACAGCGTAATGTATGTCTTTGTGACAAACACAGTAACAACGTAATGTATGTGTCTTTGTGACATCCACAGTAAGAGCACAATGTATGTATTTTTGTGACATACATAGTAACAGCGTAATGCATGTGTCTTTGTGACATACACAGTAACAGCGTAATGTATGTGTCTTTGTGACATGCATAATAAGAACGTTATCCTCCGTCCGTTCCACATTTAGTTCTAGTTATGGCACTGCGTTGTTATGAACCAGAACATCGGCATATAATGCAATCAATAATAATGTACGAAATGTGACCAATGACCGTGAATGCCTTACCACAGCTGACCTAATCGCAACAACTTCACGAGTGTTTGTACAGACAAACAAGGTAACCGTACGGACGGAAGGACTAGGGGTAACAATGTATACTGCTAACACAGTCGTTATAGGGCATACCAAATACTTACTATCCTCTCCCTCCATAGTAAAGGTTATAATCCACCGCAAGAAGGACTATTACCGGTATAAGCGGCGTCCCTACAAATGACACAAATATATATATATATATATATATATATATATATATATATATATATATATATATATATATATATATATATATATATATGCATACATACATACATACATGCATTATAAGTCATATGGAATATAAAGATTTTTGCTTCTTTTTGTGTTGGCAATATTTTATTCTATTACCGTAACAGACGCGACGTTCAAGATTCGATTGCCACTTAATTTTGCTTTGCAATCGACACTAAACGATCCGTAATTTAGCCGTCATTTCCAGATATGATTGTAATTGTGATTACAGTCAAAATCGCCACTAAACAATTTTATTAGTATAATTATGTAATCAAGAGTTTTTCTTAAAAATGTCTACCATTTGACATGGAATGTACAATATAACGATACTATATGAGTGACACAGAATATCGAATAGTAACAGGTCACGCAGGTTCACTCACTGACAATTTTCATGATTCATCTGAAAAACTAATTATGAAAACGTTAATTCTTGAAACTTGCTTTTAGTTGCTTGGGGTCCATTTTACGCATTCTTCATGGCGGCTCCCCATTAACTACATAAGTGTAACCCAGAGGGTCATCAACAATGACACATTTTAAGATCGGTTCATAATGAGAGAGAGAGAGAGAGAGAGAGAGAGAGAGAGAGAGAGAGAGAGAGATTACAGGAGCGAGAGTGAGAAGGAAATGAGGGGAAAAATGAAAAAGGCCTAAATATATAAATAAAGGTCTGAAGAGTATATATAAGGACAGATATATTTCCTAAATGTAAAAAGAAAATAGTTCCAACCAAATGTGATGTCACCACTGTGGCAATAAAAGTGGCATCGCTACTTTGGCGATAGATTTTTTCTCGCATGTTATATGTCATTATGTCGTTGTGAAATGTATATAACAGATCACATTATTTTTTGTCCTGTACTGTTTAGAATGTTTCATGTTTGTTCAACATTCTGTCTGTTGCTGTTATACAGAATGCGTTCCTTTTCCATGTGACTATTCAGTGTATATTTAATATTTCGCCTTTCGCTATACCAAATAATGTCTTGGTTTTCCGTGTGTTTATTCGATGTAATTTCAACATTTCACCTTTTGCTACTCAGGACAATGTGTTGGTTTTCCATTTGACTGTTCCATATATTTTCAACATTACACTTTTCGCTGTGCTGGAGTATTGGTTCTTTTTCCATGCGAATACCGTATATATAAGTTTAACATTTCGATTATTGTTGTGCTGGAGAATATACGGACTTTCTATGTGACTACTCGTTGTATTGTCAATGTTTTGTTTGTCGCTTTGCTAGAGAATGTGTGGACTTTTCATGTGACTGCTCGATGTGTTTAACATTGTGCCTGTCGCTGTGCCAGAAAACGCACTGGATTTCCATGTGACATGTGACTACTCTTTGGACCGCCGTGCCAGAGAATATGATGTTTTCCACGTGACTATTCAATGTATGTTTTAACATCTCGCCTGTAGCTGTGTCCAACTTTTCACTAGTCGCTTTGCTGGGACCGGAGTGGTGGCCTAGTGGTTAGAGCGTCTACCTGGGATGCTGGACGTCGCGGGTGCGAACACCGACCGAGTCGTACCAAAGGCTTATAAAAATGGTACTAACAGCTGCCTTGCTAGGCTCTCAGCATTAAGAGGTTAGTGTTAGGACTGGTCGGTCTGGTGTCAGGTATTAAAAATCCAAATCACACACACACACACATGCTTTTCTGGAGGATGTGTTGATGTTCCATGTGACTACTCTTTGCAATAGTTTGCGTGCCACTGTGCTAGGAAACGTATTTGTTTCTCGTGTGACCACTCTTTTGTATCTTCAACACTTCGCCTGTCGCTGAGCTAAATACGTGTTGGTATGTCATGAGACCTTTAGGCTACTCTGTGAATGTTCAGCGTGTCCTGTGTCACTGCACATGAGAACGTGTTAGTTTTCATTTGACTACTCTATGTATGTTCAACAGTTCACCTTGTGGTCGAGAATGTGCTTGTTCTCCATGTGACTACTCTATGTATGTTCAACAGTTCACCTTGTGGTCGAGAATGTGCTTGTTCTCCATGTGACTACTCTATGTATGTTCAACAGTTCACCTTGTGGTCGAGAATGTGCTTGTTCTCCATGTGACTACTCTATGTATGTTCAACAGTTCACCTTGTGGTCGAGAATGTGCTTGTTCTCCATGTGACTACTCTATGTATGTTCAACAGTTCACCTTGTGGTCGAGAATGTGCTTGTTCTCCATGTGACTACTCTATGTATGTTCAACAGTTCACCTTGTGGTCGAGAATGTGCTTGTTCTCCATGTGACTACTCTATGTATGTTCAACAGTTCACCTTGTGGTCGAGAATGTGCTTGTTCTCCATTTGACTACTCTATGTATGTTCAGCAGATCGTCTGTCGCCCTGCAGGGGAATATGTGGTTGGCCTAAGTCTTGCTCTGACTAAGATGTCTTTTAGATTTTCGTGTATGCTGTCTTAAACATTGCTATGACTAGAATATCACTCCGATTTTCCGTGTGTGTTATCGTAAGCCTTGCCCAGATTATGATGTCTCTAACTTTTTCGTCTGTACTATCTGAAGCTTTGCTATGACCAGGACGCCTCAGATTATCGTATATACTACTTTAAGCCTTGTCCTGACTAGGGTGTCTCAGAATTTTTGGTCTTCGATGGGGTACAGCTGGTCTGTTTACGAGGATTTACTTCAAGGTGTTACATGATTCAATAATGAATTCGCATTTGAGTGACCTACTTTGGGGCAGTCTGTTTCAGGTTAGGATGAATAGAACTTGTTACTCCCTTTTCATGGTCGTCTGTATTGCCTACAAAACGAGAGAGAGAGAGAGAGAGAGAGAGAGAGAGAGAGAGAGAGAGACTTACCCCATGCTGGTATAGACGTCTTTATCATGAATTTCGGTATGTATGTCCCCAAAACTTTGACAAATCTAAGATACTGTAGAATTCCCTCAATTAACATCCACATAAAAGAAGCCAGGATGAAGTAATGTAGTAGAACGGACACTGTGATGCAGCCTCCGTATGTTTCCGTTCTGTCGATGCCGACCAGGAACAAAATGGCAGAACCCAACATGGTGAAGCACAAACACACCAATGTCTTTTGTCCACGACCCTTTCTTAAATTCCTTAAATTATTAAAGTATGGAAAAAGTAAGATTAAAGACAAAATATCTTAAGTTTGTCAGTGAAACAGATTATTGTAAAATGAAAGAAACTTGTATACACACTGATGGGTGGGTGGGTGGATAATTGTAGTTAAAATGACTAAAGACATGATGGTGTTGCTCGTGTCTCAAAACAAACCATGCAACTAGAACGAATTTTTTATTTCTCGGAGAAAAAAAGCTTTATTCTTTGCATATTATTATCCGTTTTGAAAATGTACGGAGACGACAAATATTAAATTAATGTGGATAGCCCGAACGTCCCTCGTCGCTTAAAGGAATACCATTTTATAAAGGACAAATCCTCAAGAAAGAACAAATGCAGTGAAGAGCAGCATTTATAAAACTCTTTGGTTAAGATTACTACACATGTCACCTGTAAATTAAAACAGCCTGTATATTTGGACACATTGATTGGTGCACAAAGCATTCTGTATAGGCACCTTTTACTGTAATTAACATCGCATAATTAAATTTGAAAGGCAGAATATCAAGAAGGTAGCTGAAGACTTCTAGAAATTGAAAAATACCAATGTTTTTTAAGAAAATAGATTTCCTCAAAATTACTTACCCAATCGCAAAATCTTAGGAAAACTACTACGACCTCTCAAATCCAACCCTCCCGGTTTAAAACGCATTAGTTAGAAAACTAAACGTAATCTCTTCACCTAGGTAGCAATTAGATAGAGTGATCACCTCGCGATATATGGATTGGGGCCAAATCTCCTGAGTGAATACTTCAGTTACTTTTGCAGAGGAAGGCACGCTGTATATAAGGATGTAACTGCGTCGAGGCTGGGAGGGTGTATGTGTGTTATGATATATTAAGTATTAATGAAGAAACATATTTACTAGAAACAAATAGCTTCTTCAAATACGTTACCAGATCATAATACCTTAGGATATAGTTAAGAAGTGGAGGGAGATACATACCTTTATCTCGGAGAGTCCATCTAAGGCAGGGGTCTCAAACACGCCGCCCGTATACTGTGGCCCGCAAAATGATTGGAATCAAAAGGTGTTATGAGAGATAACAAAGGTGGTGTGGCCATTGGGCCATCGAAAATGCCCTCATACGGCCCTCAGGGTGGTTTGAGTTTGAGACCTCTGATCTTAGGTATATGAGACAGAGTTTACATAATCCGATTGGAGAAAGACCCAATATTTCGGGGAGCGGCTTCGAAATGTAAAATAGTGGCATTCCCGCACACCAGCAGAGGTCGTGAAGCCGCGTTCTTATGAAGGTCTCATCTGATCGAGCTAAGCCTTCTAGAAAAAATATCTCTGAGATAACGAGAGAGGAAGATAAGGATTTTCATGGACAAGTCAGTTAGAGAACAGTTGAGCTCATGCGAAGTCTAGATGCGAAGCAAATTTATTTGGTTTTGGGATTTTTTTCCCATATGCAAAACAAATAACACTTTATCCAGGCTGAAAGTGTTCGTGCTGATGTGTGTGTGTATATATATATATATATATATATATATATATATATATATATATATATATATATATATATGTATATATATTTTCCTTTCCTCTGTTAAGGTAAGAAGAGGAATGATATTCCTCGACGCAACGGCCAGTCCTTCTTAAGTACCTGTCTTCAGAGCTTGCACTTGGTACAACAGACGACATTTAAATGAAGTCTCAACAATAGACAGTAATGTCAATACAAAAGTTTAATTCCCTATAAACTGGAGACTGATCTTATCAATAAAAGCAGGGGCCGTAATCAGTGATACTGTCCCATCTTGTCGGAACTGGATTGTGTTCGTGTCACTGATACATTATGTATTTCCCTGATTCAGCCTGCCGTTCGCTAATACAGTGCAGAAGCAGGTCTTATATGAGAGGTGAACCAATGAGAGGGTCTTGAGAGCGGTTCAAATGCTGTCTTGTTCAGCCATGTTAATGCCCATGATTCCACTTTGAGCAAAAACAAACGTCTTTGGGGCCCCGAGTGTCCCAGTGGTCTAAAGCGCTCACCGTTACGGATCACTGCCATCTCACCTGTCTGAGTGGGTTCGAGTCTCGGGTTCGGCCAATATGGGTATGTGAGAAAGCTTGCCAGTAGCTTCTCATGGGTCGGTGGTTCTTTCCCGGGTTTTCCCGGGTTCTTCCTACACCATTTATACTGGCCGCCATGTATAGCCTATCTTGTGCTGAAAAATGACGCAAAACCCTACAACAACAGCAACAACAACAAACGTCTTTTGGCGTGTGTAATCAAAAGTTAACTGAAGATCGGATATGTATTTGTTTTGTCCTATATCCTTACTTTCATGATGACGCAGAGTCTCGGTGGTCATGGAATGGTAGCCACTAATTGTGATTGGTGCTAATTCCTTCTCGTCAAAGGGCTATAATAGGAAGTTAGCTATTTTAACTATTGATGCTGTCAGTGGTATAATGTGTTCTTGGTAACGTTATTGTGCGATGATTTTCCAACTGCCTTCGTACGCTTTAAAGTGGAAGGCCATCTCACTTGAGCAATTTCTCCAACACTGGCTGTGAGAACTATGTGTCCCCGATGGTTTATTTAATATGATTCAGACGTGCAGGTTCAGCAACTCCGGGTTGGATGAAACACCTGTCGTCGTGCTCGCTACATCAGATGTTGGAATATATTGATTTTCCTGGAGATTGATGAGGCCGTTGATCCACGACGTTTCCCATTTGAATAAAGCAATCAGGACGAGACAACACTCCGATTCTCTTGCTTTCTGTATCACCTTCGGAATCAAAAGTGTTGGAGGGAGGGGAAGCGTATTCGTCCAGGCGGTTCCAATCAATAGAAAGAGCAAATGATTTTCAAGCGTTTGGATCCGGGACTGATGAGACAAGATTGGGAGTCTGACACTCCACCTTGTTGCAGATAGGACCACCACTGATCTATACCATCGGGCACATATATGAGTGGAATCCGAGGGATGAAGTGACCATTCCGTTTTACTTAGTTGATTCTGATGGCACGAGTCTACCGATACAATTAGGAAGCCCAGGATACGACAAATTTGGACGTGCATTTTGACGTTCAAGACGCCACAAAAGAAATTTCCAAACAAGAACGCAAAGGGACTTCGTTGCACCTTGCCATCTAAGGTACGTCACCAGAGTTGAGTTGTTGGACAGACTGAGAACTCCCTTTCCATGTAGATCCTCCTGTCACCAATGAAACGCTTTCGAAATTTCATTCATCTCAATAATGGTGATATGCAAATGACGATCCTGATGGAACCACACTCCACTGGCTTCCCAGAATGATATAAGGTGGTGTGCTTCCCCGCCACCCACCCACCCCAACTCACTGTGATTTCTGAAGGTTGTGGTGCAGAGGTGTATCCGACGTAAGCCAAGTGTGGTTGCCCATCTTTTGATACGGATCCTCATATTCGTGCAGATTGCGATAATTTGGTCTAATGGGCAAAATCTCGTCTAAATTTTCACGACATAATCATCTGTAATGGACGCCTAATATACCATATTGGACTTAGCAGAATGCTCGGACGGGTAGATGGTCCAGTACAAGCAAGGAAACTATCATTGCAATGAGTTTCAATGCTCGTTCTCGAGAAAGACCTACTTCGTTTTTTTAACTCCATACCTAGATAAGCAAAACTTTGTGATGGTACGATTTATCCTTGCTGACAAGCAAACCAAGGTTGAGAAAAATAGTAACAAGGAATATCATATCTTGCCCCAAATATAATTCACCTGATGTTTATGCAGAATGTATACAGGTAGTTGATGTTGCCGCCATAGAGGTGGTCCGGGCATGGGCCATTTTCACGGTCCACCGTACGACTGAAATCCCTGAGACTGATATTGAGTTCAACTGGGTGTGCTATGAAATGGAAAAAGTGTCTATATAGTCGAATCACAGGAACTTCCTAGAAGCCGTATAAATTGGAACATGAATATACGCATGTTGCAAGTCTCCCTCTTGAATGGCATTTAGAACCTGTCGTTGTTTTTCCATCATGAATCAAGGGACACTAATGAATTCATTGAGTTCGCTAAGGTCGATGACAGTGCAAAGAGTGCTGCCATTTTAGCTGAAGGAACCATGGACAAAGCTATCAAGAAAAGAGGAGGTGCTGATTTTATCAAAAGCCGTATGTGGTCGTGGCATATCTTGTTCCATTCGGAAGAGAAGAACTGGAGCCTTATGACCCCACTACTGGAATCTGTGATAAGGGCGGCGTAAAGAAGGTGTCATTGTTTAGATAGGGAGGCTCTCTTGGAGAGAGAGAGACTGACGAAAATGATTGCATTCTCTCTGCCCCTTGTCTACTTTTGTTTGGGAGAGCTGTGGTTTTCGACGGTTGTAGATTTGGTAAGGACTACTTCAAAGTGACTTTATGTAATTGAGGCGTCCTTGTGATCTTTTTCTTTACTGTCCCAAAATCCCCGGCTGTAAGTGAGACTCTGAGGGAGGGGAAATTGGTCTCCTTGGCGGCTTGTTTGCGTAATTTCTTCAACCTGGTCATAAAGAGGAGATAAAATGACAAAGATTACAAGCGTAGCTTGTTATTATGATGGTCTTAAGAAAGGTGGTGGAAGAGGGCACAACATCACGTCCCGCAATTTGTAACTGTATGGCTGTTGTTAAGGCATTGGCCAAGGTATGTTGAGCAGCTCTGTTTACGACGCGGACAATTCTGGAAACAGGTTCCTAAAGCATGCAAATCTGATGTGCGGAACTTACAGAACTGCCCAGTAAAATTCGGAGGAAGGCGTGTTTGTGAGAAAAATAGTCGGCTGACACCTGGGCCTTCTAATAGTTAATATAAGCGGCCAAGAATGTCAGTAGCTCTGTCAGTACAGTAGATTCTTCCTTCTGAGTCATTCATCAACTGATGATGAAACAGTCAGTTTTCGAATTGGGAGGACATAATTCCAGTGGCAGTATGCGGAAAAGTTCTTCCGTCGAAACCCGTACGACTGAGTCTGCGCGCATCTGGCATTATCTAATAACAAGGGGACTTGCGAGCAAATTGCGTCGTCTTTGGATAAAGGTGTTGGTGCTGACGTCTCTTGTGCTACCTACAAATTAGCTGGAGAAGAATGTCTAGGATACTGGCTCACTAAACTCGCAAGTACAGGCTCCTTTTGAGTGGCACAGATCTGAGAGCAAAGTGAACCACTGAGCCACAAAGCTGGGCATCTCAAGCAAGGAATGACTTACGGTACTATGCGGGTTAGATTGATCCATGAGAGTGCCTCTATAACCTGGGTTTGTAAAACTGGGCAGGTTTGTTTTTCTTTTGGTTGATACCGTATGATAGATTGTGTTCGTGGCCCATTACGATCTGAGTTACATGGCCGAGTGCAGTCGTGACGGAACAGAGCCATATTGGTTGGCATGGCATTGTCCAGTTCTTGAGATTGAATAGGGTACGGAATATTGATCCACGTAGCCGGACTGCAAGTCTGATATGCTAGAGGGTAATGAGACTGTCTATTTGCTCTTTATCTCGCTCTCTAGCAAGTGATATGATATCGAACCCTAGCCTGCAAAATGCCGATGGACGTCCTTGTACTTCAAGGTGCGCTTCTGAGCCTTCCCCTATAGTGCCCCTATTACTGCCGCCTATTGTAAATAGTATGAAAGTCTGACATATATTCGTTGCTTGGCAAACGGAGTCAGCTACACGTTTCGTCATGCCCTTGGTCTAAATCTGTAAGAAAAGAAAGGGATTAGATAATATACACAGGTGTCGCGCGGCACGAGTCCTGCATTATGAACTTCAGAGTGCATAATTGCAGAGCTACACACCATGATAATTACATGTACAAGGGCGTACCTGGTCGCCCATACTGGTAGAATATTAGATCGTTGCTATCAATATTAACAAAATGGACACTAAATATCATATCTAATAAAAGAAAAGG
Organism: Megalonaias nervosa; assembly: GCA_016617855.1. NCBI lineage: Eukaryota > Metazoa > Mollusca > Bivalvia > Unionida > Unionidae > Megalonaias > Megalonaias nervosa. The sequence goes on from JAECUM010037072.1 coordinate 20,325, forward strand.
CCAACTGACAGCATAAACAGGTAAAATCACCAGTGTCACTTATAACAACCGATACTGAAACTATGAAGCAATATAATTGAGTTGTCTATAGAACACATCTTACATGCACATTCAAATGCATTGAAGTGTCATTATTGATATTTACTAAGTGTACGCTATAACTTCAATTGTAAGAAAATGTTATATGTATGAAAGGCTAAATGACGGCCTTTACGGGTAACACCAATAAAGGGTCACACACATAACGCTAATAGTAGATCAATGTAAGTACTTGCATGTATCCAACCGTAGCGGAAATTTTGAAGCAATATTATAAGATATTTCTATACCACACATCTGACCTGCAAGTATATCAATGTGACGGGACGCAATCACGTGACCCATGAATACCGAGGGCTTATAAGTGTGAGCACGGCAGAGTGATGATACTGAAAAGTCAGAAACTTTGTCGTCGAAGAAAGAAAGAGGAGAAAAATTGGAAATTTATAGATGGAATGCACTTTCCTTCGAAGTGAACATTCCTCCAACTTTCTTTAAGGTAAAAAACTTCCAAAATGCTTGTATGTGGTTTGCGAGTTCTCTCCGTCTTTAGAGAGCGTGCTATCCGGCACGAGCAGAGTGGTAACCGAGGTATTCACGAGAATTGTGGCTAACCCTGTATCAAGTGGAGATCACTAAATGCGATCTAGGTGGGCAGATAAGATTTAGCTTTTTAGCCTGGAAAGTCTGGTTTTGAGAGGCAGCAACGTTTCTCCTTAAGTAATATGATCGGGCAATGTATTTGTTGAAGACGAAGTAATTCACCTGAATATTGAGAAGGATAATATCGTCAGACCTAATCCCACAATAGACAGTCCGAGACCTATCTTGGTGATGATTCCTAATGCTACTTTGTCAGCTTCAGATATACTCCGGTCCGGCTGAAGGTCCTGATAAAGTAAAGAAAACAGGGGATGAAATAAAATAAACGATCGAATTCAAATGGAAGAAAACAAAATTACATCCATATTACAAACAGAGCTGTCTTTGCCGAATTTCCTTTGGTACATACAATCCCATTCTCAATGTTGTGTGTGTGTGTGTGTGTGTGTGTGTGTGTGTGTGTGTGTGTGTGCATTCCACTGTTTACATGCCATATATCTAATTATTTAAATTACTATGGTTTTGGTTTATCTTTTTTTTGTTTTATTCAAGAAATTATTTGTGTACGACTTTCTTATAAATTGTCGCTCTTTTTCGACCTAAATATGAATAAAGATAATTAGAAGGCTAGAGTTGTCTTTCCAAACTTTCTCTTACGGACTCAGTCATACTGGTTGTTTACTTTCGTTCAGCATTATTACAAAGTCTTTATACATAGTCATATAAACTTGTCATGGATGACACTCTGGGACGAATAATAAATACTTAGTGTTAATGTCTTTTCGTGAGTAGATTTTTATGTACTTGTACTGGCGGTGACGGCCATACTTGATATAGATGGCATGTTTTTACATAAAATATACGAGGAGGAAGTACACTGTCAACAGTTGTCCATTTAAAAAGCAATAGCTGAATGAGCAATGAAAATTCATCAGATTTGTACAGATGGATGAACAGTCACTTTTCTTATCAAAACCGCAGGAAAATGTGTATGTTGTAGACTTTGTTTCGGTATGATACAGTTTTTTGAGAAAACGGTTTCTGCAACAGATAGACTGCGAGGCTTATTTACGGCATGTTGTAAGTCACTGAAGATATCACAATAACTCTTACGGTGGCGCTCTACAGTTTTGTATTTTGCATTATTGTATGATTTAATTTTGATTGTATTGCTAAAATATTTAAGTCGCAAGCATCAAAACAGTCCTTTTGAATAATTCTCCTGTATTTCCCCCCTCAGAACAGTATTTATTAGTGTCAGAGTCTCAAACAGGTACAGCCCCCCCCCCTTCTTATGATAAAAAGTGAGGTATTTTAAAAATGCCCATTGCATTTTGTCAACATAGCAACCAGTGTTATTCTGAAAGACAGGAACATGAAACTAGCCATAATTATTCCTGAGATGTCAACAATAAATTTTACAGTTTGAAAAGGGATGAAACAGGTGAGGTTCATAAAGGTCAAAGGTCAACGGGTAAAATATTAGCTTATTGTTTAATATGGAAGAGAGCAAATTTCATTGCAAATAAATGAAAAAAAAAACAACATTTTCACTATACATTTCTTTTACTCAATGTAACAGTTTAAAATTTAAGTTGACTTTATTCCTATTGTTACGACCCTGTAATTTAATTACATGTGTGTTAAAAATTTGATTTTTTTCTAATTCTTTCTATTTCATTTTTATTTCATTTTTATATCATTAAATATAATTATTATTATGATGATGATTATGTTCGCAGGGTCTGATATTTTGTTAGAAACATCGTATTTATTTAAAACGTAAATGTGACTCGCGTAAGCACGATTTTTGTATGACGGTTTTGTCGATTCAAGTAAACAGTCGGAAATAGCTATGTAAATGATTGGCTGTGACCACGGTCATTTCTAATAATGCTTGTTGACATTCTATACTACGTTGGCGATATTTCGAAATCGCATGATTTCTTCGTGCGTGTACATGAAATGACGTATGAGTTTGCTTTAAAATACTCAGGTACCTGCGAACTAGTCGAGAGTCATATTTTAACATCTTAGAGAGTCACATCATAACATCATATAAAGTTTTCAATACCTTAAGAAGAAGGTATTCTTTTGTGTTGGAAAGAGTTGTTCGTTCGTACGTATGAAGAATAACATGTGTTTTGTTATTGAGGATAGTTGTACTTCGTCTACCTTCTAAATAATAATTATTTTCCCTGGAGAATTACACAACCTGCATTGGACAAATACATTTGCTGAAAATAATTCTAAATTGGAACTGAACAATACAAATTGTGATTGACAGTGAAAATTCTGGACATTTGTGTTTAACCTTCGTCTGACGTCATCATCCGCCATCTTGGAACGGAATTGAGATTCAGACTACGTCAATTTAGAACTGTTTAGTCACAGGACTTATGTGTTTTCACAATATTAGGACACATGTTTGGATCTTCTTCGTAAATCGTAAATCGTAAGTCTTGTTTCACATTTTCACTTTTTCACCGTGTTTTCTAGGGAAATAAATTATTTTTGTTAAAATTTACAAAGCTTGTTGTCTTTGCTCTTTTCTTTATGTTACTTTAAACGAGCCGATACGTAACACTATATTCTAAGACTTCTAATATCCCCATAATTAAGGTCACTACTCACACAAACATGCCTCATGGCAAATTATGTAAGCAAGAGCAAAATAAGCATAATTAGCTTATTTTCATGCATAAAATCAATGTTAAGGTACCATTTTATTCAGAACATCTTACAGAATAATATGAAAATAAGAAAAATAATTGCATACATTTTTATGTTTGTTTAAAAGGTGGCGCTCTACAGTTTTGTATTTTGCATAGGGTTAGAATTTTAAAGAAAAAGAATTTCCCCGGGTTTCCTCACTAGTTATACTGGCTATTTAAAAAAGACCTTGTATATCTTAGATATTGTTCAAAGAACCTTTAATTCCCTTTATTTTGGCGTATGATTGATGGGTGTAATAGGGGTTATAGAGTATACAGCTTGGTCTTACTCCAGATGTGAACCTTTCAAAAAAGTGCTAGCTCCACTTCGTCATTTTCACTTCCTGAACTTAGAGGTAAATTGTAAAAAAAGAGCCGATAACTTTTTTTACATTTTATATATATTTGGTAATTCATTCATTGCACTTTCAGAAGCTGGTTTTGTCTAGTCTGGCAAAGTTCATTTTCCCTATTTTAACAGCTGCTAAGGATAGTGTACTTTAGACAAATTCAGGCTGATTTTTAGAGCACAAGGGAGCAGTCATTTTAGTTAGCAGTGTGCTAAGATCATATACAATTTCCAAAAGTACAATATCCTAAGAAATGTCAGCCACATTACATCAAAGTAGCATAGAGGTATGCCAACATTCTCTCCCCTGTACATGTTTTAAATGCAAACAACTTCACCTTACATACATCACTCTCTCAAAAGTACATAGTAACTGGTGAGCGTCTCCTATACATTTTTTTCGCTTCATCAATTTCGATCATAGGTCTATTACTGCGATTATACAACTGTGTAACTTTTCATTACTTAATAGACGACAAATGTCGCAACCATCTTATTTTGTGTCTATCTTTCAGTGAGTGCATAGCAATACCATACACTTAGTTAAGAAGTTTCGTCATATGGATGAGGTTATATTTTAAGTTATCCCATCATTTTGACCTTTGCAGAAAGCGTTGATCTGCCAAAAGCGTTCATCATTAAGAGTCACGTGTCAAGATTTGTCAAGGATGGTTATACTAAAAAATGTGGAATGGCGAGCAAACATGTATCATTATTTATCAATAATTTTACCTTGAATCATAATTTATCATTACTTTTACCATCAACCTCGCCTTGCTATCAACTGTTTCGAACTTGACATCGTTAATTTGAAAATGTATTCACTAGATTGATCTCTTCTTGGTTTATTTAACGGTAGTGACAAATGCAATCCGAAACTAATGTTACTTTTTATTTGGGGAGAAATTATTATCATCAAACGCATGGTAAGACTTATTTCCGCGTTGTTGTGAACTCCATTTTAAATCATTCGGAAATTACAAACATAGTGAATTTGAAAAAAACACGTGAAGAAGATCAGAGGAAACATAATATTTTCATAGTCTGAAAATAATTCTTTGAACTGTATGAATAGAGAATTCCAAATGGCTCAACCAAAATATTCAGTGTGCAATAGGTTCCGGTTGTGAATAAAAGAGATTCCATTTGGCAGATCAATCTGCATACTTGTTTAGAAGCTAATCAGTATTTTGAAATAGCTTCATTCCTATACAGTCAATTATTCCCAAGAAAATCAGTATTTTGAACAAGTTTCATTCGCTTAATAGTCAATTATTCCGAAGATAATCAGTATTTTTGGAATAGCTTCATTTGCTTGATAGTCACTGTGTAAAATAGGTTACTGAAGGGAGTGACATCCATGTCCAAATCAAACAATAGTTGCTATCCCAAATGTCAGGCTTCGAAGTTAATGACTATTTTAATGAGTGTCCCAAATGCCAGGTTTTATAATAAGTGATATTTTTAATAAGTGTCCCAAATGCCAATTCTCATAGTAAGTGATTTTCTTAATGTGTGTCCCAAATTCCAGCCTCAATAGTAAGTGATTTTCTTATTAATAAGTGTCCCAAATTCCAGGTTTCATAGTAAGTGATTTTCTTAATGAGTGTCCAAAATGCCAATTCTCATAGTAAGTGATTTTCTTAATGAGTGTCCAAAAGGGCAGGTTTCATATTAAATGATTTTTAAAGAGTAAATGATTTTTAAAGAGTGTATCTTGGCTTTCCATACCAAATAATTTTAGCTGCTTTAATTGTAATTTGTAAAGGAAAGTGATGCTAGTACCAACTTCAAGCAAACAAGATGGAGAATTTTATAAGCTGTATCAGAATACTACCTAAAACGTTTAAAAGGATGCCTCAAAGCATTTTATTAAAAAAGAGACAAAGGGCACAAATTATTTTCATCGAGTGCAGAACAAAAATCATTTGAAACATTTAATACAGAACTAATATGATCTCATGCATTGACTGGCAACCAATATGATCTCATGCAGTGACTGGCAACTACTATGATCTAATGCATTGACTGGCAAGAGTTTTTAAGGCATATTAAAGAAAAATGCTGTCTCTGTTTTCTCAATGTGTACACATTGTAATTGGAACAAAATATAAATCAGGTATGAATGCTTATTAATACTGAATATACCCAAAGGTGGAAATATATGGATTTCTCATCAGATATTAATACGTATTGATATTCAATACATATCAAAATGATAATTTATGGATTTCGCATCAGACATGAATGCGTATTAATATTAAAGACACATCGCAATATAGGGATTTCTCATTAGCTAACGAAAACTCTACACAAAGTAATAACTTACAATAAGGACAGCAAAATTTGTGAGATGGTTGCACGTGCAGATACGACGTCCAGAATCCACGCTATGTATACAACCTTCTGTTGACCACCCTCCGGCGTTTTCATTCCCCGTGTAGTTCCAATGACCGCACACCATATCCACATGCTCCTGGAAATGCGTATTTTCTATGAAATATCTTGCATATATATATATATATATATATATATATATATATATATATATATATATATATATATATATATATATATATATATATATATATAAACTTTATGTTTAGTTATGGGAACTTTCATATTTTAATTAATAGTGGTGATCGTATCTTCTACAGTAAGCTACACGTAGTTATCAAGTTTTCTCTTTGCTTCTGTTATTAACCGTGTCATTCCTATACCCAATTTCACACGTATGCTTGTTTATAACCGTGTCATTCCTATACCTAATTTCACACGTATGCTTGTTTATAACCGTGTCATTCCTATATCCAATTTCACACGTATGCTTGTTTATAACCGTGTCATTCCTATACCCAATTTCACACGTATGCTTGTTTATAATCGTGTCATTCCTATACCCAATTTCACACGTATGCTTGTTTATAACCGTGTCATTCCTATATCCAATTTCACACGTATGCTTGTTTATAACCGTGTCATTCCTATACCCAATTACACATGTATGCTTGTTTATAACCGTGTCATTCCTATACCCAGTTACTCATGTATGCTTGTTTATAACCGTGTCATTCCTATACCCAGTTATACACATATGCTTGTTTATAACCGTGTCATTCCTATACCCAGTTACACACATATGCTTGTTTATAACCATGTCATTCCTATACCCAATTTCACACGTATGCTTATTTATAACCGTGCTATTTCAATACCCCGTTATTCCTGATAGATCTATGAATTTGTGAATACGATATTGTCTGAATTTCTAGATTACACATTAAAACAGCGCAATTTATTTTCGGAAAGTTCTTCTATGAGTGAGGATAAAAAAAAAAAAAAAAAAAACTTATGTGAGCATGCATACAAGTGTAACCTTATGTAAAATTAGTGACGTTTAAAACAGTATAATTAAATTTTTCTCTTGTGTTACAACAATCTGATTGGCCAGATCCTTTTGAGGTTTTTTGGGGTCAATACCTGTATGAACCCACATTTTTTTAAGCCACGCCCACCTGCACTACTTTTCTGAACATAATTCTCAGTGCGGGCTATATTTAGAATATAGGATCATTCAAACTGACTTCTTACGTAAGACCCAACTACTGGACCTGTTGATTTTTATTAATAAATGAGATATCGTTTCTAATGCCACAAGTAAAATATACTTTAAATGAATAAACATCGCTTACTTATATATCTTGATGTGAAAGACATGGCGGTACCGTGGGAAATGCATTAATGTGTATATGTATTATTGTACGATATAAAATCTGTACACGGTTACGATCTGTAACTTTGAAAGAATAAAATTAAATAAAAGGAGAAGAAAAGAGAAAAATATTTTCTAGTGACAGGTGGGATCGAACCCACAACCTTCGCGTTAGAAGCCCAACACTTTAACCAGCTGAGTTTTGCCAACACTTAACACACAATGTATTTAATAATTTATTTTAAAAAAACTGTATAATCTTCCAACAAAAGATTTTAATTTTGAACCAAATACTTTACCTTTTTTTAAATAAATGAGAAATCTTTTCTAATTCTACAAATGAAATACTCTTTAACTGAATAAATGAACATCGTCTACTTACACATCTTAACGTGAAGACATAACGATACCGTGCGAAATGACATTTTGCTCTGTGATTTGTAAGCAATCCTAAACAATGATGAAACTAAAAAGAACAAAATCGTGTTTTGCCTGAAAACAACGAAACATTCTTTGTGGACGATAATTGATATCGTGCAAGGAGTAAAGATTTTGATTTTATTTTTCAAATGAAGTGGTTGGCTCGTCTTCAACTGAGATGCAAGCATGGCTTAAGAAATCAATGCTTTTTTCTGATTGGCTGCATATACATCCTGAATCTTTACTTTCTGTATTATTGCGCCTTATGAATGAAATTCAAAATATGATTAAATAAAAGAATGTTATTAAACTATGATATTTTAAAAATATTTATACTGTTGAATTTAATTATAAGGATTGATTGTTTATATTTTTAAATAGAACAAAGTATGAACGGAAAAAGAAAACAAAGCTGTGTGTGATCCATTAACATCCGAAACGTAATCTTAAAGATATTCACATGTATGTCATTAAAGCGTAGGTGTGCAATAAGAATTATACTAAGTAGCTATTTTTAAAATTGCTTGAATAGGACTTCAAATTCATATAGATGTAAGTTTTCTGCTTGAAATATATCTTTAATTCTGAACACATAAGATGTAATGGTAACAATTACTACTTTTTATTACTATAAAATCGTGAGAACTACTATATTGCGTTACATAGAATAAAATGGAAACAATTGCTACTTTTTATTACTATAAAATCGTAAGAACTACTATATTATGTTACATTGTATAAAATAGTAACAATTACTATTGTGTATTAATTAATATAAAATAATACTAGTTTACTATTTTGTATCTCACGTAAAAAGTAAAAAAAAAACAACGTAACTTTCATTTGAATAAATTGTTATCACAGCAGACAGACGTGATGTCCCTTTCTTGTTCATTGAGGATGTAACTCGTCTCTAACATTAGCGAACGAGGAATAAACTATATAAAAATAAGTTGTAACTTAATAAAACACAACACAAAGCAACACGACACAGCATAACAAAAGATGATGTCACATAACACAACGCAGCTCAACCCAGACAATACAATACGATACAATACAATACAATACAATACAATACAACACAATACAATACAATACAATACAATATAATACAATACAATGCAATCAAACCTTGAATGGCAGGAAAATGGCTGTAACAGTTTTGTTTCCCAAGTCGACAATGGGTTTTCCGTTTATAGAAAGCCTTACCGCTGCAACCCTACTGATAGTTTCGTATCTGCCGCTGTTGTCAGCGAACATTTTATTGTCCCAGTAAACCTGCATAGCAAGACGACTTGTAGAGCCTTGAGTTGAAAAAGCAAATACGCAAAAATATAAATACAGTTTAAAAAAAGGAATAGTGACATGGCTCTTAATGTATATAGCCGGAGTCAATTATTTTCTGAAGATGAAAAAGAACATTTAGGAACTGTTTCGAAAACAATGGAAACTGTTAATAAAAAAGCATGCAATCAGCTTAAGACATTAGTTGTATTGCTGTTTGTTTAAAATCAGTTTTCAGTACACGAACACCAGTTATTTTAATCGCTTAATTCTTTTAACTTGTTTTGGCATTGAACTCAATTTTCCGCGCATGATAGGTATATAACTGGTGGAAGAAGAACCCCGGAAAACGCCGTAACATCCACCGATCCGCCGGAAACTACTGGCAAGCTTTCTTACATACCCACATTGCCGAAGCTGAGTCTCAAACTCATGCGGATAGAGATGAGATGCCAGTGATCGGGAAAGGCGAAAGACGTTAGCCTCTCAAGTGGAAAGTTGTAAATAGGTCACGGGAATGTTAATTAATTAATAAATAAATAAATAAATAAATAAATAAATAAATAAATAAATAAATAAATCTTTTGGAGGGTTAAGAAAAATAAGTTTCTATTGCATCAGTTGCGGGTGCCTAATAACGCACCAGTTTAGTTTCTCATTAAGGAGGCCCAGATGCCAATATACCCAGATCATGAGATGCCAGAATAGGGTGCCTTCCAAAGATATTATAAATTTTCAGCTAGACAACCAAACTTAAATTATACAATAATAATAATAACTATGGGGTCTTTACGGGGGCTCTCTACAGATATTATAAATTCTGATAGAGTGACAGGTGTAAGGTGAAGTTTGCATTTACAACATGCATAATGGAGAGAATGTTGGCATACCTCTATGTTACTTTCATGTACTGAGCAGAAATTTCTTTGGATATTGTACTTGTGGAAATTGTACACGATCTAAGCACACGGATAACCAAACTGACTGCTACCATGTGCTCGCAAAATCATCCTGGGTTAGTCTAAAGTACACTAGCATTAAAGTTTATTAAAATAGGGAAAATGAATTTTGCTAGACTAGACAAAACCAGCTTCTGAAAGTGCAATGAATAAATTACCAAATATATAAAACGTAAAAACGTTTTAGGCTCTTTATTATAATTTACCTGTGAAATCTAGGAAATGAAAATGACCAAGCAAAGCACATTTTTGATAGGTGCACATCCTATACTAAAGCCAAGCTCTATACTCTATAACCCATATTATATCCATCAATCATACACCACGATAAAGGGAATTAAAGTTATTTTAACAATACCTATTATATACAATGCTTTATTAAATAGCCAATATAACCAGTGAGGATACCCAGGGAATTTTTTTTCCTTTATAAACCTAACCATATACAAACTACGAAATTGTGGAGCACCACCATAAATATGCGTGCCATTTGAAACTGACGCTAGATCAGCTTGAGGCTGAAAAAAGCATTATCAGTCTGTGGCATATATGCTGATACCACTTCCAAGCAGATAAAGTAACGAAGACTTAGTACGTATCTCATAAAAATAAAATTAAAGAAATTGATCTATTGCAAAGACCTTTTATCACCAACATATCGACTAATTCTCTATATCGTTATGTGCTTCGGGAAATCACAGTTTAAGACAACGGTGTCACAATGGTAAATATAATGTATTGAAAGTTTGGATCTTCAAATCCGAATTATTATGATTAGATTCTCATAATACACGCACCTTGTACAAGCTCTGGATCAATATAAATAGCGGCATCAGTCTTTTGCAGATTGTCTGGAGCGATCTTAAGTGTATTGAGAGATCCATTTTCTATTTGTTTCCAGTTGCCTTGAACTAACTCTAGACCAATAATGTTTGTTTGAGTCTGCTCCCAGATTTCCGCCGCCACGTAGGGCTGGACTATTCTTTTAGAGTTCTGGCCAAGCAAGTCAGTGTTTTTTGTCAGGTCATCCACGGCTCGTAATATCCTGAAATACAAACAGTAGAAATGGACTTCTTTCTTTTTCTTTCGGAAGAGAATATCAAATTAAAACTCCGTGGAAAAAAAGGTTGTGTTGCTACATTTAACATGAATCTGCGGCATATAACTCTGGTTTCCGGTAGGAATTGGAATCGCATTCAACAGATACATGGCTGGAATCATGGGGAAATTTTGCACGAATCTCTGAGATAAAAGTATTTTCTGTCTCTGATTTGAACTATTTCACAGATCATCCCTAACATCCTTTTGAAATACGCCACTTACGTCAAAACTTTTGCTATGATCTTTAACCTTTCTTACTTTTTATTCAAGGAATCTTTGGAGCTCCGCAATATAATATGCAAAATTTTCATAACAATCACTAAATTTAAACAAGAACTTGTATTTTTTTATTATCTCCATTTTGCTGCCATGGTCCAGTATGCACCATGGATTTTGTATGGAAATGTTGATCTTATCTGCAGGACAGGCGATTACACGCGGAAGCGAAACAGTTATCAAATGATAGACAAGTTGGCATTTGTAAAAAGGAAAAGTTCCCAAAGGATGGACAAGTCGCATTTCTAAAAAGGACAAAGTTCCCGAAAGATGGACACAATGGATTAAAAATTCGAAGAAGATAACAAATCTATTTCTTAATTTAGTTCCATTTGAGACGAATATTTGTTCACAACTTTAATTAATTATGCTAGCAGATGCATACAGCATCTGAAGTACGGGCCAGTTTACAGTTCATGACTTCACATGCCGAGGAAAGGGACTAAAGACCCACCCCCCCAAGCCGAGAAAAGAGACTAAAGACCCCCCCCCATACCGAGAAAGAGGATCAAGGCCATTCAAAATCGGGTATAGTGAATTTACGAGTACAAATTCGCAGACTAATGCATCAGAATTACAGTGGCCATGAGAGCGTATGATATTGGGCTACCAATATAAGTCGGGTACCAACGAAGTCAAGAAAACTTTGAATCAGTCTGACTAATCGCAATTCAAGGTGGAGGCAGGCCTGCGTAGTTAGAAACTGTAAACGCGGGTATAGAAATTGTGACCAGCGTTTAGCAACAATATTCCAAGCACTCAAACTTCCAGAATGCACAACTGAAGGTAATATAATTAGTTCCAATACGAGAGCAAAATGACGTGAAATGAATTAGTTATTCAAGTATTCCATAAATCTTCTTACCTGTTTGCGGCACTGGATACTTTTTGCGCTGACTGAATGATACCCGGGTTTACTTCCAGCATGTTGTTCGCTATTTTGATAACATCGTCTAGAGCCTGCGCAAAGTGTATATGAAAAATGTGAGCTCATTTATTATATAAAATTTGATTTTGAGGATAAACCAATAAAGGAAAACACGTATGTAATGATTACTCATTATTTCACTTATGATTCAGTCGAATTCACCTTCAAATAGCGATACAATTATTTTGGATTTGATATTTTTCTCACCCATATATGTTGTGTACAGGAAGTGGATAATCTGTAACCTATGTCCTTTTAAAACACCTTAGGGTTTGGTTTTGTTGGCTGTTTAACGCCAAAGCACCATTAAGTATGCAACGTACTGTTGAGGCAATTGTAATAAAGTATTGTTAGACTCAAGGGGTCTCATACAGAGCAGTCCTGTCAACTGGAAGGTACTAAAACTAATTTGTCTCTAATCACCTAACTACCAGAAATCACGAAACTCGAATTTCACACTTTCATGGTTGTTCTTCTTTCACATTTGTATAACTTATACTCTCCAAACACATATCCTAAGTTTGTTACAGGGTCTTGCCAAAGGGAACACCACTTCACGTAACGCAAAACACGACGTAAACACC